>JAFFST010048319.1:817-13447 GCA_022414735.1 Noturus placidus | reverse complement strand
GTGCTGCTGTGGCTCAGTCGGTAGAGCGGGTTGTCCACTAATCCACTAATCGTGGGGTTGGTGATTCGAATCCCGGTCCGGGTGATCCCATGCCGAAGTGTCCTTGGGCAAGACACTGAACCCTAAGTTGCTCCCGATGGCAAGCTAGCACCTTGCATGGAAGCTCTGCTACCATTGGTGTGTGAGTGTGCTCTCATTTGTAAGTCGCTTTGGATAAAAGCGTCTGCTAAATGAATAAATGTAAATGTAGTACAGTCGATAGTTATTTCTTTTATGTGCCATCTGTGCCTATGGTTTACTGAGTTTCAATATTTCTGCTATTTAACTTAAACGTCTGTGTCTCTCAATGTAGGATGACAAGGTTTTCAGTTATGAAAATCACAAGCTGGAAGAAGGATTTCCAAAAGCCATCTCTGAGGTATTCCCTGGTATTCCAGACCATTTGGACGCTGCAGTTGAGTGCCACAAGCCTGACTGTCCCAATAACACTGTACTGTTTTTCAAGGGTATGACATTTAACTGCATTATATAACAAAAAAAGCTTGCTAAATGTATTAGCAGGTTAAATATTACATTTCTATTGATTTATAATTCATGACCCATTACCTGTACTTCTTCGTATACCCCAGGTCATGAAATCTACCACTTTGACATTGACACAAAGCAGGTGCATGAGACAGAATTCAAAACCTTGCCCAACTGCTCTGCTGCCTTCCGCTATGCGGGACACTATTACTGTTTCCATGGCCACGATTTCTCCAAGTTCAACCCCAATACCGGGGAAGTTCATGGAAACTATCCAAAGGAGGCCCGTGGATACTTCATCAGTTGTCCCCATTATGGTAAGTGAAAAGCATGAAGCTGAAAGAGTCTAAGCAGAAAATATGATTGAATTTCAGGGTGTTTTTGATGGCATGACTAACTTGTGTATTAGGTGACAAGACTGAGCAAGAACACATTGAGAGAGAGCAGTGCAGCCATGTGCACCTGGATGCCATTGCTGAGGATGATGATCACGATCTGTTTGCTTTCAGAGGTTAGTGTGTGCAGTACACCGTAATACTTATTACAAGAGTACAAATCTCAAACTATTGTGTTTTAGCCAGGCTTCAACAGAAACACACCCCAGACAACCTTTCACAAATTATTTTCTCATTCTCATTCACTAGGCCACCACTATCTCAGTAAAATCGATGGCATATATCATGCCGGCACTGTTCAGAGTGGCTTTAAAGGTCTGGAAGATGAACATATCGATGCTGCCTTCGCCCATCAAAATCACATTCACATAATCCAGGTTAGTGCTAATAAAATCAGACATTTCCAACATGCTTTCTAACCGACAAGCTTGTAACAGGTATGAAACAAATAGAAAATGTATGGATAATTACCTTCTGATATGTTTTGGTTGCTTGCAGGATAAAAAAGTGTACGTGTACAATATATCACACACACCTGGAGTGGCCCACACACTCCGTGATGGTTACCCTAAATGTGTGAAGGAAACACTGGGCCTTGAGGGTCATATAGATGCGGCCTTTATTTGTCCTAATGAATCCATTGTCCATGTCATCCTTGGTAAAAAAAAAAAAAAAAAAAAACAAAAACAAAACCAACCTAATATTAAAAGATTTTGTAGTTTTCATGTGTCTGATAATTTAGACATAACCCTGCTGTCTTTCTGCTCCTTTATGTGATTTGCAGGAGACAAGATATACGATGTGAACTTGGCTGTCACTCCACATACCCATACAGAAGCACGACCTATCCCATATAAGCATGTGGATACTGTCTTCTGTGGAGCAGATGGTGTGTCAGTAGTGATTGATGATGATTTCGTCCACTATGAGAGCCCTGCTACATTCGTTACTTCCAGGATCCTGCCTGAGAAGAAGGACGTGGCCAAGGATCTGCTTGGCTGTGATCATCATGTGTGAGGGACAGAAAGAAGATAACACCATCTCTAATGGAAGACCATCCACCTTCGATCTTCTGAATAATGCAAAAGTTAAAAACGAAACAGGCTGTAGTCGGTGGTCTCCTCCTCCTATTCCTACCTCTCGTCCTTTGTTTAACTAAGCCTGACTTTGATTCCACAAACTGCAAATTAAGCTAGGTGTTTTGTTTGGCCAATGTGCGGTGTGTTATTTTAAATAGCTGTATCCAATCAACAAGGCTATTATGTCTCTGTCAGTGCTGTCTGTAAACATTGAGAACCACCTGTGTACTTTGTGGCTGATGAATAAACTATAGTAAACATCAGTTAGTGTCTTGTATTTATTTTTTATTTTTATTTATTTATTTAAAAAAATTATTATATTTAGCATGCCAAAATGTTTTGACTTCAGGTTGCATTCAGACTGTATTCAAATGGCAACTTAGCTTCAAAAGATGTCAGTAGATGGGTGGTGAAAGGACTACATACGACAAGCTGTTTTAAGAAATGCAGACTGATGAAGCAGAAAGTAGTTTATGGGAGAAAAACACAGATAATTTCAATACATTAAAAAAAGACAAATGAGTAATGTGAATAAGCTTCATTTGCAAATAGAATATGAAGTATAGAATATGAAGTGTATCAATGTGGGTAACTACAATTTGGATATGTTAATAAGGTATAATAACCAAATAGTTTACAAATTTTTGGATATGTTAAAAAAGGTATAATAACTACAAAGTTTACTAATTTTTGGATATGTTAATAAGGTATAATAACCAAATAGTTTACAAATTGTTGGATATGTTAATAAGGTATAATAACTACAAAGTTTACTAATTTATGAATATGTTAATATGGGGCGGCTGTGGCTCAGTCGGTAGAGCGGGTTGTCCACTAATCCACTAATCGTAGGGTTGGTGGTTCGAATCCCGGCCCGGGTGATCCCATGCCGAAGTGTCCTTGGGCAAGACACTGAACCCTAAGTTGCCCCGATGGCAAGCTAGCACCTTGCATGCAGCTCTGCTACCATTGGTGTGTGAATGTGCTCTCATTTGTAAGTCGCTTTGGATAAAATCGTCTGATAAATGAATAAATGAATAAATGTAAATGTTAATAAGGTATAATAACTACAAAATTTACTAATTTATGGATATGTTGATAAGGTATAATAACTACAAAGTTTACTAATTTTTGGATATGTTGATAAGGTATAATAACCAAATAGTTTACAAATTGTTGGATATGTTAATAAGGTATAATAACTACAAATTTGACTAATTTATGGATATGTTAATAAGGTATAATAACCAAATAGTTTACACATTTTTGGATATGTTAAAAAGGTATAATAACTACAAAGTTTACTAATTTATGGATATGTTAATAAGGTATAATAACTACAAAGTTTATTAATTTATGGATATGTTAATAAGGTATAATAACTACAAAGTTTATTAATTTATGGATATGTTAATAAGTTAATAAGTTAATAATAACCAAATAGTTTACAAATTGTTGGATATGTTAATAAGGTATAATAACCAAATAGTTTACAAATTTTTGGATATGTTAAAAAAGGTATAATAACTACAAAGTTTACTAATGTTTGGATATGTTAATAAGGTATAATAACTACAAAGTTTACTAATTTATGAATATGTTAATAAGGTATAATAACTACAAAGTTTACTAATTTATGGATATGTTGATAAGGTATAATAACTACAAAGTTTACTAATTTTTGTATATGTTGTTATGGTATAATAACCAAATAGTTTACAAATTGTTGGATATGTTAATAAGGTATAATAAACAAATAGTTTACTAATTGTTGGATATGTTAATAAGGTATAATAACTACAAAGTTTACTAATTTATGGAATTGTTAATAAGGTATAATAACCAAATAGTTTACAAATTGTTAAATATGTTAATAAGGTATAATAACCAAATAGTTTACAAGTTTTTGGATATGTTAATAAGGTATAATATCTACAAAGTTTACTAATGTTTGGATATGTTAATAAGGGATAATAACTACAAAGTTTAATAATTTATGGATATGTTGATAACTACAAAGTTTACTAATGTTTGGATATGTTAATAAGGTATAATAACTGCAAAGTTTACTAATGATTGGATATGTTAATAAGGTATAATAACTACAAAGTTTACTAATGTTTGGATATGTTTATAAGGTATAATAACTACAAAGTTTACTAATGTTTGGATATGTTAATAACTACAAAGTTGACTAATGATTGGATATGTTAATAAGTATAATAACTACAAAGTTGACTAATGTTTAGATATGTTAATAAGTATAATAACTACAAAGTTTACTAATGTTTGGATATGTTAATAACTACAAAGTTTACTAATGTTTGGATATGTTAATAACTACAAAGTTTACTAATGATTGGATATGTTAATAAGTATAATAACTACAAAGTAGACTAATGTTTAGATATGTTAATAAGTATAATAACTACAAAGTTTACTAATGATTGGATTTGTTAATAAGGTATAATAACTACAAAGTTTACTAATGTTTGGATATGTTAATAAGGTATAATAACTACAAAGTTTACTAATGTTTGGATATGTAAATAAGGTATAATAACTACAAAGTTTACTAATGTTTGGATATGTTAATAACTACAAAGTTTACTAATGTTTGGATATGTTAATAAGTACAAAGTTTACTAATGATTGGATATGTTAATAAGGTATAATAACTACAAAGTTTACTAATGATTGGATATGTTAATAAGGTATAATAACTACAAAGTTGACTAATGTTTAGATATGTTAATAAGTATAATAACTACAAAGTTTACTAATGTTTGGATATGTTAATAAGGTATAATCTGTTGAGTATAACCAACAGTTAAAATTATTTGTGGGAAACATTATCTAAATCCATAGAAATCCACAGTTGTTGATCAAGTTATATTGTAAGTGCGTATTGGATGATTTCTGAGTCTTACTGAACAGTAGGCCTAAGTGTTTTCTGTGTCAGTCCATACCTCTCTGCACAGCAAGCATAATCTAAAACTATAAAACACTTTCTAACAAGTGGTATTCTAAGTGTGTTCATTAAGAACCTTGTGTTTGTCTACAGAAACACTAAGGTTACTCTATGTCAATAAAAAAGCAGTTAGACACATACCAAAACTGGGTTTCCAAACAAAGCCCTCTGAGCCCTCTAAGCTTGCAAGGAGGAAGGGTACCAGGATGAGACTATAGGGTGAATTATGGGACAAAGTCAGAAACCCAGGTCTCGAAAAATTTTAAAGACAATACAACTGACAATGCATGCACCACATATATAAGGTATAATATGGATGTGTATAATTAGTTAAGGCAATGGAGATTGATTAGTTTCTAGAAAGAAAAGGTGAATGCCCCGCCTGGGGATAATTTTACTGCTTCACAGAGGTATATAAAAACATGGTTGTGTGTATATAATTTGGAAGCTATTTCTGCTTTTTCATTGCATAGCTTTGGCTTATTTTTATTTTTTAATCATGTAGAAGGATTTTTCTGTTTTCAATCCCATGTTTAGCCTTTCATGTGCTCCATGACATAAAACTGTTAACAAAGCTCGTTCATTTAAAATACGCCGTTATTGTGTAAACGGCCCCCAAGCCTTTGTTGAGAAATGAATGAGTCAGACGCTCAGTATGTGGAGGAGAGAGTCAAGTTGGACCTTTCATTTATATCCCATAAATTAAGTGATAATAAAGGGTTTCTATTTTTATGCCTCGTGAGCAGAGAGATAAAAAGGAATATTTTTCTGTAGGCCTAAAAGGACGTCTGAGCCCAGATTATAGAATACATGGCCAATTCGTGTTAGTGATGTGTCGTTTGTGAATGAGTCGGCTCTATGACTCGTCTCCTGTTGTAGTTATTTTTGTGAATGAATACAAGGCAGAGTAATAGGATGATCTTTTAGCCACACTTTACAGACACGTGCACTTCATGCACTAACTGAATGTTGTGTTGATGTATATATGTGCGTGTTACAAATCACGTGTGATAACATTCTCATTTTAATACTATTGTTATACAACTTGAAGTTAGTCATTTCTCCTGGTTTTAAAGGCTGCATTCTACTGGAGAAAATCTAATGTGAGCAACGTCATTTTCAAAACGATTGTCAATATAAACGCTTCGAAATCATCAACTTGCATACTTGATCCTGTACCTAAATGTTTCTTTAAACAGATTTATCCTGGAGTAATTGAACTCCCTCAGGGCTGTGGACTCTCCTGTGGTTTACTCTTCTGTGATCAGGGACTCTCTCGCATGCTTCCAAGGCCATCAGGACATGATTGGGGTCATCCTCCACCCGATACCACACAACAAATGTTAAGCTTCTTGTATGATTTATCTAGTTATCAAGTATGGTCTTCAGTGGATCACTGATTGCTCTTTCATGACAAAATCCTGAGAGTCGGGTGTTCTAAGAAAAAACCTGAGATTGAATGGACTCATGCAGATGGAGGGAGGCAATGCCATCAGCAGACCAAACTGCTGGGAACAGTGATTACATTTTTGACCACAGAGGAAATTCCTAGATTTGGCATACCATCTCAGATTAGCTCTGACAATGGCTCAGGATTTGGTTAAAAAACAGTGTTACAGTATCTGTGCATAAATTAAATTGTTATGTGTTTATCACCTTCAGTCATAGGGAATAGTGGAAAAGCTTAACAAAATTCTGCTGACACTGAACTCATTCCAGTAGATGCTCTACCTCTTGCACTAATGACCTATCGCATGGAGACTAACAGATATATGCATCTAACACCGCATGAAATGCTTACGGGTTGACCCTTGTCTGTGCCATATCTGAAAGGTCCTTATGAAGGACTGCCGCTGGAGTAATTGCAGATGGAACTAAGAGCACATATTAGATAACTAACTGCTATGTATGAAGCTATCTATTCACAAGAACAGAGCTGGGGACCGAGAGAGGAGACAGAAGTTCATTGTCCAGAAGTGAGGGCCATACAAAGTGAGCACCTAGATTAAGACCTATAAGAAAGGAGGATCAGGTGATCACATGGGTTGATCCAGTGGCTGACATCTCAGAAGAAAGAACAAGCCAAGACATGAGAGAAGGTCTAAATGAAGGTAAGGGAGAACCAATGGCTGTCTCAGGCAATGGAAAAGAAGAAGGTCAGTCAAGGCTTGTACCAACAGAGCAGGAGGAACAAAGGGCTCCTGCTGTTGAGAGCGGTTCTGATGAGCCTGAAACACCTGCTGAAGGAAAAAGAGGACCAAGCCGACATCCCTTCCAAGACAAGATTTCCACAATTGACTCTTCAGCCCTTAACTGGTCTCCAGAACAGTACTGAATGGGGTCTGATTGCGACCATCTGTGAGACAGAGTGGATCTCTGGTGAGATGAAGAAGAGGCTTGATGAACCATGCCCTGGGTGTAAGTACCAGCCTGACTTCTCGCCAAAGGGTGACCCCCTGTGATACGAAAAGTATCTGGGTCGAAGACAAACATCGCTAAGACATCTCCTGAGAAAGGAAGTGATGTATTTTTTTATTTTTCCGCCCATTTTGATGAAACACATTCCATCAGCTCATCACATCAATGATGTAAAAAAAATTGGTTAAACAGTAATCCATCCATCTTCAACCGTTTACTCCTTTTCAGGGTTGCGGGGGAACCTGGAGTCTATCCCATGAAAAAAAAAATGTTTAATATGATTCATTAAATTATTACACGGTGAGCATTAAGTTATTAAGCTGAGCAATTCACTTCTTCATACGAGGAGAAAAATCTGGAAAATCAATCAAAAAAGAAAAATTACTCTGTTTACGCAATCTTTATTTATTTATATATATATTTATCATTACTTATTTTAAAAGATATGTTATGTAACTATCTCAGCATTAGAGAGAGAGAGAGAGAGAGAGAGAGAGAGAGAGAGTACATGTGCATTGTATCACAAAAATCATACTATAATATGATAATCCATCCATCCATCCATCTTCAACCGCTTACTCCTTTTCAGGGTCACGGGGAACCTGGAGCCTATCCCAGGGAGCATCGGGCACAAAGCGGGGTACACCCTGGACAGGGTGCCAGTCCATCGCAGGGTACAATCACATACACACTCACACACACACACACACACACACACACACACGCCAATCAGCCTAACATGCATGTCTTTGGACTGGGGGAGGAAACCGGAGTACCCGGAGGAAACCCCCATCACACGGGTGTGAGGTGGACGTGCTAACCACTAAGCCACCGTGCGCCCCTAATATGATAATAAGTATATTAATAATGATACATTAACTAATTTGAGACTTTTTTAAAAAGCAGATGTGATATGAATCACAGCAAGACTTTTGTTAAATGATTTTTAAAGCAATCCCAGAACTTAGTTTAACCCGGTCAACATCTCTCATGGGGCATGCCTTACCCCAAATTTCACACGTATTACTACATTATCAGTCAGAATACAAAGCATGTAAATGTACTTACTTCGTTCTGGTCTTGTATCTTGTATCTACATGGATTAAGGCTTTTCTCAGGTTAAACCCCACATTGTAGATATACAATTACTGACTGATGATAAGCAGTTTGTCACCAATAGGCCAATTAGCAACTACAGTATGCAACTAAAAAGCATGGCAGGTGTGCTTGATAATGAGATCAAATAATTGGAAAATGTAATTACTGGCAAATCATTGTAGTGTGTCAAATATCCAGTGATTAATTAGTGTATACAAATGACTCAATGTACATTTACATATTTAGCAGACGCTTTTATCCAAAGCAACTTACAAATGAGAGCACACTCACACACCAATGGTAGCAGAGCAGAACCATGCAAGGTGCTAGCTTGCCATCGGGGGCAACTTAGGGTTCAATGTCTTGCCCAAGGACACTTCGGCATGGGATCACCCGGGCCGGGATTCAAACCACCAACCCTACGATTAGTGGATTAGTGGACAACCCGCTCTACCGACTGAGACACAGCCGCCCTATGTAATAAAATGTCACTTTATTTTACTGAAGCAATCTAGATCAGGCCAAAATCACTTGTGAGAGAAGGGTATAAAGTGCTTGTATTTTTTATTTCTTAAAGACTAAACTCTGTTCCTTATGAAAGTATACTAGTGTCAACTGTCCTCAAGGCAAAATGGCATGTTGAATGAATAAATCGAATAAAAACATATTGCAATGACAATACTTGAATTTTTATGCCTAGCAATTTGACACAAATAAAAAACAAAACAAAATAAAAAATTATACAGCAAAATCAATGCTTAAATTACTTTACTCCGCAATTCATTGGGTTTGTATATTTTGATTGAAAACAAAATTCCAGCATTCAAAATTCAGTGCAAACATATTCACCTTCCTAAAATACGGTTCCAAAATATTCAGTTGTTAAAATAGCATCATCATTGTTCATCATTTAATATTTCGACGTTATTTTTTCAACCTCACAAATTCAGGCTGCAAAAATTCAGGTATTAAAATTAAAGTCTTCACATCCGGGTCTCACAGGAAGAGCAATGGATTGCAGATACTATCGTAACATGTTACTCTGGGTCGCCCCCTAGTGGTGGGATTGTGCAGACAATCCAATGATGAACCAAGCGATATGATATGGTTAACATGTTACACTGTTAACCAATATGACAGTATATATTTTTATACATTTTTTCAGTTATTTTCTCTGCAAGGAAAGTTTTTATTCATATGAAATTTGGTGAAATTATGTTAGTTTTTACCACTAGCTAACTAACTGGCTAGTCAGTCACTATGCTTGGTGTATGCTTTGGTCATCTGCATGGAGCCTACTTAGGTAAATCGGTTTAGCGGTGTAACCTACCAAGCTGATCTACAGGATTTTAGTAATTTCCTAGCTAATTATTGTTACAATGATAGAATATAGTAGTTACTGGGATATTAAACCCATTTGTTTTCCCCCCTGCACTTGCTCTTGGACTATGTTTTAGAGCGATTCCGCTCTCGCCTGAACCATGCTGTTGGGCATATTCCTTTAGATATGGATTACATGGAATTTATTTGCTCACAGGAGTTGTTGATTTTTTTAGTTCCGTTTCTGAGGCAGTGAACATTCCACTGAACATTTTAGCAGGAATAGTAGAATTTCTTACTGTAATTATGCAAAATGTGCCCAGAAGCGAGACCCGCATGGTGATCATTCAACAGGAACAATGGCCAATGGGGCGTCCATGTCTCAAAGCCTCACCTGATCACATCTCAAACCTGGATCTGAATTTGTCTGTTCCCACTATTGCTAACCTGTTAGGGATAAGTAGACGAACCTTATACATGGCAGAATGGCAGAATGTAATCTCTCTGTTCCAGCTCTATAAAGCAGTCTGACGGATGAGTAGTTGGATGCTTCTGTAACTGCTCTGAAGAAAAGTATGCCTCACTGTGGATATAGAATGATGAGATCAGCGCTTAAGACACAAGGACACCGGGTGCAGTTTGACCGAGTAAGAGCTTCAATGCACCGGATCGACACCGTGGGAGTCGTATCTCGTTTCACACAGCTCTGCTGAGTGATTTGAAGGACTTACTCAGTCTCCAATCCAAGGTCAATTATGCACACTGACACCAATCATAAGCTGATTCGGTAAGTAATAAAAAATAAGTTGATGGTGAATTCATGTTAGTTTTAATTTAAGCAATGTGTTCACAAAACTGTAATTTCAGCTACAACATAGTTATTTTTGGGGTGTAGATGGCTTTTCACAGAAGGTAAGGGTAACCCTTTGTCAAGTAGATTCACCATCGTTTAGAGAACTATTGAGCTGATCATGTGTCTCCATGTACTTTCATAGATAATGGATCTAACAACCTTGCTTCACCTACGTTGGCTTTTTTTTTTTTTTTTTTTAGACTTTTGGCTTCCCTCTAAGGTACATTTATGGTAATCAAATTCTAAATATAAAAAGCTGTTTGATAGAGCTATATTTCTTATTATTTTAACAAATGATATTAATTCAAGACAAGAAAAGTCAAACAGGCAGTTTCATGCACCAATCTTTTTACACTTTCAGGGTACGAAGTGACCAGGGCATTGAAAATGTGGATGTTGCTCGCCTAATGTTCACAGTCTGTGGGTCAGGCAGGGGGAAGCTTTATTTCAGGAAAGAGTGTCCATAATCAGCGGTGTATACTGATAATTATATATGGTTTTATATGTACTGAGGTTCCAGTTTACAAAATCAATTGACACTGAATTTTACTTTTGTATGGTTAATTTATTCCAGTATTGAGAGGCTGTGGCGAGACGTCTGGACATCGGTAACAAATGTGTATTATGATGTTCTGCACTCCCTAGAGGAATTTGGCTACTTTGATATTTCAGACCCAACTCATCTCTCTTGTTGCCACTATATTCTTCTTCCTCGGCTTCAAAATGACCTCAACTTGTTCTGCAGAACCTGAGACAATCACCCGATTCACACAGAGGGAAGTATGACTCCTAACCAGTTGTGGGCAATGGGAAGTGTCTATCATCCTGTACCTGAACCCAAGATTGAGGCATGTCGTCTACTTTTTGTATGTGATACTGTTTGTCTTTATTATTTTTTTAAACTAAGAACAATAAATAAGAATGCTGCAATGAATGGAATGCTCGTTTTGTTGAGAGCTTTAGGAAGGACTTCATGTGTTATGTTCAATGGTCCAAGTTTTGTCTTTTAGGGACTGAGCATACCACACGTTGACTGGGAGAGTAGCGGCCTCGTTGCTGATGCACACGCCAGCATCATTGTTCCAACTTCACAGACATTTGGCTGGGACATCTATTTAGCGGCACTTCAGTGTTTCCAGTCAGTTCTTATGGAGTAATTGTCTATAGTAACAGCAGACCACAAAGAGAAATCCTTTGCTGCCATAAACTCATTATAATAACATTGCCAATCACATATTGGCTCTTCATTTGTTCATTTGAGGAATCAGGATTTGCAATTATATTATCACATTATGATTACAGTGTGATCGGGAAATGATGTTATATAGGGGAGAGAACCGAAGTAAGCATTTTTCATACCCATCATTTATTTCATATATCACATATATTATGTATCTAGATCAACAACAAAATGTGTGCAAAACCTGAAAATAGTGTTATAAAGGGGAGACCTGGACCAAACATTTTATTTCTTGTCATTCCTTATAGGATTGCACAATATTAATCAAGAGAGAGGAGAACCTTCAAGAAGAACAACCATCTCTGCAGAAATCAATCAATCAGGCCTGTATGGTAGAGTGGCCAGACAGAAGCCACTCCTCAGTAAATGGCACATGACAGCACACCTAGCGTGAAAGCACCTGAAGGACTCTCAGACCAAGAGTTCAAAGACTGAACATAGATTGAATTCTCTGGCCTGAATGGCAAGGGTCATGTCTGGAGGAAACCAGGCACCAGTCACCATCCCTACAGTGAAGCATGGTGGTGGCAGCATCATGCTGTGGGGGTGTTTTTCAGTGGCAGGAACTGGGAGACTAGTCAGGATTGAGGGAAAGATGAATGCAGCAGTGTTCAGAGACATTTCAATTTCAATTCAATTCAATTCAATTCAATTTTATTTCTATAGCGCTTTTTACAATAGACATTGTCTCAAAGCAGCTTTACAGGAATATAAAACACAGTATACACACA
>JAFFST010048318.1:43439-56672 GCA_022414735.1 Noturus placidus | reverse complement strand
CCTACTGTCTCTCTCTCTCACACCTACTGTCTCTCTCTCTCTCTCTCTCTCTCACTCCTACTCTCTCCCCACCTGTCTCTCTCTCTCACCCTACTCTCTCCCCACCGGTCTCTCTCGCTCACGCCTACTGTCTCTCTCTCACTCCTACTGTCTCTCTCTCACACTCCTACTGTTTTTGTGTAAATTTTTAGTTGGATTTGGCCACGAAAACATTTACACACAAGAGAAAGGAGATTTTCATAGATTTATATTTTATTTACGCGGAAGGTTTCAATATAATTGGACAAAGAAGTACACATTTATTTTTCTGCTTCTTAAGTGATGGATCTAATCTGCTTAGTGTCCGTGGCTCTAGTCAAAAGCTAATTAAACACAAACCACCAATTTAACCTGTCTTAATTACAGCCATGCAATAACCAGGAAAGGTGAAGGAGGGAAATGTCACCATTCCGGCATGACGGTCTCTAATCCGGACTTTTCCAGTATTCAGAACACGTCAAGTTAAAATCCGATCTCAGTGTCCAGTGTAAGTCTGATGTAACTCACACTGTGTAGGGAGAAAGACTATCACTGTGTGACTGAGTCATTACAAATCCAGATCATTTTGCATGAATCACACCAAAATGATTCATGACTCATGAATCAGATCCAAAAAGACACACAGTGAGAGAAAATTTAAAAGGTGTGTGTGGGTGTGGGTGTGTGTGCTTCAGTGAATCACACACACTCATCACACATCAGCATCACGCCAGCTTGATCACGCGCCAGGTCTGCGTGAAACATCAGGAACCGGTAACGGTTCAACAAGCAATATTTAGGACTCGTTTGTGAATTTCAGTCTCTTGTGTAAGAAAAAGAGAGAAGTGATGCACGAGACAAACTTACTAAACCTTTTACATTTTTAACCAACAAATACACGTGTGAGGAGTGTGTGAGGTGCTGTCACCGCAGTGTGTGAGTGTTCGGAAGGACCACACACACACACACACTCGCTCTCTCTATTCCTCACTCACTCACTCACTCACACACACTCTCTCTCTCTCTCTCTCTCTCTCTCTCTCTCTCTCACACACACACACACCGCATGGCGCAAAAACAACTGACAACAACGGCAAGAAGCGCGCGCGCCTCTCTCTCTCTCTCTCACACACACACACGGAGTGTTTTTATTGTTGTTACTCACCCGCTGGCCGGAACACAGCACACACACCGCCGCGGCGCAGAAAACCTGCAGACTGAGAAGCAGCATTTTCCCCTCATACACACACTCACATAACTCCCGACCACACACACACACACACTCGCACTGCTGAACGCATTCACCTGAGAGAACGCGGGGGCGCGCACTGACTTCAGCACGCACAGCACCGTCCTGCACGTTCACGACGCCAAAACACACACACACACTCTCTCTCTCACACACTCTCTCTCTCTCTCACACAAACACACGCTCTCTCACACACACTCTCTATCTCTCTCACACACTCTCTGTCACACACCCTCTCTCTCTCTGTCACACACACACTCTCGCTCTCTCTCACACACACTCTCTCTCTCTCACACATGCGCATGCGGAATTACGTTTCAGTTAAAACTGGTCATATGTCAATACATATAAAATAGTCATTTTGAAAAAAATACTATACATTATATACAGTCACTCACCGTCCACATTATTAGGAACACATGTACACCTGCATATTCATGTTGTTATCAAATCAGGCAATCATGTGACAGCAGCACCCTGCATGAAGAGTTTCAGTTACATTTACATTTACATTTATTCATTTAGCAGACGCTTTTATCCAAAGCGACTTACAAGTGCACACTCACACACCAATGGTAGCAGAGCTGCATGCAAGGTGCTAGCTTGCCATCGGGGGCAACTTAGGGTTCAGTGTCTTGCCCAAGGACACTTCGGCATGTGGAGTCACCCGGGCCGGGATTTGAACCGCCAACCCCACGATTCGTGGATTAGTGGACAACCCGCTCTACCCACTGAGCCACAGCCGCCCCATGTTCACACCACTAAAGTGTGACTTTAACACACAACAATCTCTGGAGTTTACACAGAATGGTGCAAAAAACATGGGGTGAGGGACAACTCTGTGTGTGGAAACGCCTTGTTAATGAGAGAGATCAGATCAGAGGAGAATGATCAGACTGGTTCGAGCTGCCAGGAAAGATATCGTAACTCAAATAGTCACTACAAGGATCTGAGACGACCATGAGCACAGACTCATCTTTTATTGCAGACTTCCTCTTCTCTAATTTCCTCTTCCTTTTTCCTCTTCTCTAATTACCTCTTCCTGTTTCCTCTTATCTAATTTCCTGTTTCCTATTCTTTAATTTCCTCTTCCTGTTTCCTATTCTCTAATTTCCTGTTTCCTCTTCTCTAATTTCCTCTTCCTTTTTCCTCTTCTCTAATGACCTCTTCCTGTTTCCTCTTATCTAATTTCCTGTTTCCTATTCTTTAATTTCCTCTTCCTCTTCTCTAATTTCCTCTTCCTATTCTCTAATTTCCTGTTTCCTCTTCTCGAATTTCCTGTTTCCTATTCTCTATTTTCCTGTTTCCTCTTCTATAATTTCCTCTTCCCTCTTCTCTAATTTCCTGTTTACTCTTCTCTAATTTCCTCTTCCTGTTTCCTCTCCTCTAATTTCCTGTTTCCTCTTCTCTAATTTCCTGTGTCCTCTTCTCTAATGTCCTGTTTTTTTCTTCTCTAATTTCCTCTTCCTGTTTCCTCTTCTCTAATTTCCTCTTCTCTAATTTCCTGTTTCCTCTTCTCTAATTTCCTCTTCCCTCTTCTCTAATTTCCTGTTTCCTCTTCTCTAATTTCCTGTTTCCTCTTCTCTAATTTCCTCTTTCCTCTTCTCTAATTTCCTCTTCTCTAAGTTCCTATTTCCTCTTCTCTAATTTCCAATTTCCTCTTCCTGTTCCCTCTTCTCTAATTTCCTGTTTCCTCTTCCTGTTCCCTCTTCTCTAATTTCCTGTTTCCTCTTCTCAAATTTCCTGTTTCTTCTTCTCTAATTTCCTGTTTCCTATTCTTTAATTTCCTCTTCCTCTTCTCTAATTTCCTCTTCCTATTCTCTAATTTCCTGTTTCCTCTTCTCGAATTTCCTGTTTCCTATTCTCTATTTTCCTGTTTCCTCTTCTATAATTTCCTCTTCCCTCTTCTCTAATTTCCTGTTTACTCTTCTCTAATTTCCTCTTCCTGTTTCCTCTCCTCTAATTTCCTGTTTCCTCTTCTCTAATTTCCTGTGTCCTCTTCTCTAATGTCCTGTTTTTTTCTTCTCTAATTTCCTCTTCCTGTTTCCTCTTCTCTAATTTCCTCTTCTCTAATTTCCTGTTTCCTCTTCTCTAATTTCCTCTTCCCTCTTCTCTAATTTCCTGTTTCCTCTTCTCTAATTTCCTGTTTCCTCTTCTCTAATTTCCTCTTTCCTCTTCTCTAATTTCCTCTTTCCTCTTCTCTAATTTCCTCTTCTCTAATTTCCTATTTCCTCTTCTCTAATTTCCAATTTCCTCTTCCTGTTCCCTCTTCTCTAATTTCCTGTTTCCTTTTCTCTAATTTCCTGTTTCCTCTCCTCTAATTTCCTGTTTCCTCTTCTCTAATTTCCTGTTTCTTCTTCTCTAATTTCCTGTTTCCTATTCTTTAATTTCCTCTTCCTGTTTCCTCCTCTCTAATTTCCTCTTTTCTAATTTCCTCTTCCTGTTTCCTCTTTTCTAATTTCCTCTTCCTGTTTCCTCTTTTCTAATTTCCTCTTCCTGTTTCCTCTTTTCTAATTTCCTCTTTTCTAATTTCCTCTTCCTGTTTCCTCTTCTCTAATTTCCTCTTCCTGTTTCCTCTTCCTGTTTCCTCTTCTCTAATTTCCTCTCCCTGTTTCCTCTTCTCTAATTTCCTCTTCCTGTTTCCTCTTCTCTAATTTCCTCTTCCTCTTCTCTAATTTCCTGTTTCCTCTTCTCTAATTTCCTCTTCCCTCTTCTCTAATGTTCTGTTTTCTTCTCTAATTTACTCTTCCTGTTTCCTCTTCTCTAATTTCCTCTTTCCTCTTCTCTATTTTCCTGTTTCCTCTTCTCTAATTTCCTCTTTCCTCTTCTCTAATTTCCTCTTCTCTAATTTCCTCTTTCCTCTTCTCTAATTTCCAATTTCCTCTTCCTGTTCCCTCTTCTCTAATTTCCTGTTTCCTCTTATCTAATTTCCTGTTACTTCTTCTCTAATTTCCTGTTTCCTATTCTTTAATTTCCTCTTCCTGTTTCCTCTTCTCTAATTTCCTCTTCCTCTTCTCTAATTTCCTGTTTCCTCTTCTCTAATTTCCTCTTCCCTCTTCTCTAATTTTCTGTTTCCTCCTCTCTAATTTTCTTTTCCTGTTTCCTCTTTTCTAATTTCCTCTTCCTGTTTCCTCTTCTCTATTTTCCTTTTTCCTCTTCTCTAATTTCCTCTTTCCTCTTCTCTAATTTCCTGTTTCCTCTTTTCTAATTTCCTCTTCTCTAATTTCCAATTTCCTCTTCCTCTTCTCTAATTTCCTGTTTCCTCTTCTCAAATTTCCTTTTCCTGTTTCCTCTTCTCTAATTTCCTCTTCCTCTTCTCTAATTTCCTCTTCACTCTTCTCTAATTTCCTGTTTCCTCCTCTCTAATTTACTCTTCCTGTTTCCTCCTCTCTAATTTACTCTTCCTGTTTCCTCCTCTCTAGTTTCCTCTTTTCTAATTTCCTCTTCCTGTTTCCTCTTTTCTAATTTCCTCTTCCTGTTTCCTCTTCTCTAATTCCCTGTTTCCACTTCTCTAATTCCGTTTCCTCTTCTTTAATTTCCTGTTTCCTCTTCTCTAATTTCCTCTTCCTGTTTCCTCTTCTCCAATTTCCTCTTCCTCTTCTCTCATTTCCCCTTCCCTCTTCTCTCATTTCCTGTTTCCTCCTCTCTAATTTCCTCTTCCTGTTTCCTCTTCTCTAATTTCCTCTTTCCTCTTCTCTAATTTCCTCTTGCCTCTTCTCTAATTTCCTGTTTCCTCTTGCCTAATTTTCAAACTTTTTGTTGTTTGTTAACGTTATCTTTAAATATAAATATTACATCCATTGTACTCTTCCCCAGCCCGTCATTCAGACCGAAATGAAGAACAGACACACACACTTTCAGACTAAATGTATTTATTTATATAGATTTTTTTTTAGATAAACAAAAAATAACAGCTGTACCTCAATATCAAACTATATTTTGTAGTATTTCTTTAGAACACGTCTTTATTTAAACAGAAACGATTCCTGTAGTTTTGATTCTTCTTTTTTAATTTTATAATTGTACATACATAATTTATTCTTTTTTTCCCCGTCCAGAATGCTTTGCTGTGCCAGACAGCCTGTCAAGGGCAAAACAATTCCACACAACATCCCATGATAGACGATAAAACATCCAGGTTTGCATTTAATCAGTTCTACACTCAGATTTACTCACTCGTGTATGTGTGTATATATATATATATATATATATATATATATACATATATATATATATATATACATATATATACATATATATACACACATATACATATATACACACACACACATATATATATATATATATATATATATATATATATATATATATATATATATATATATTTAAATAACTGAGGGAGTTAAGGGCTTGTTTAAATGTGAAACAGTGACAGTGTTAGCATTATGCTACACTAAACTGGTACAGAAAACAACAACAACGTAAAACACCACGTTATCTACAGGAGCAGAAACTGAAAATAAAACTGCCGTTAAAGTAAAATTCTCTGTACAGGAAACTATGAAGAGTTCTGCTCTTACAGTAACGTGTGAGATTTCACGATAAATGTTTATATTGTTAGAGCGATATGATATTACTGAACAGGACAGTGTGGTGTAAGGACAGGGGGCAGAGTCAGAGTGGGGTCAAGGTGAAAGAGCAGGCCAGGTCAAGGTAGGTTCAAATTCAGGTGGGTTCAAGTTAAAAGGAGGGGTCAGAGTGGAGTTAAGGGGAAATGTGTGGGTAGGTACGGGAGGGGATAAGGGGAAAGTGTGGGGTCAGGTAAGGGCGGGGTTAAGGGGAAAGTGTGGGATGAGGTAAGGGCGGGGTTAAGGGGAAAGTGTGGTCAGGTATGGGTGGGATTAAGGGGAAAGGTGGGGTCAGTAAGGGCAGGGTTAATGTGAAAAGTGGGGTCAGGTAATGGTGGGGTTAAGGGAAAAGGTGGGATAAGGTAAGGGCGAGGTTAAGGGGAACGGTGGGGTCAGGTAAGGGTGGGGTTAAGGGGAAAGGTGGGGTCAGGTAAGGGTGGGGTTAAGGGGAAAGGTGGGGTCAGGTAAGGGCGGGGTTAAGAGGAAAGGTGAGGTCAGGTAAGGGCAGGGTTAAGAGGAAAGGTGGGGTCAGTTATTACAATTTGTGTAATATTTAAACCGTGTCTGATGTCAGCTGTAATCACAGATCTCAATTTTAGAGCCCAAGATAGGGCACAAAGTGTGCACTACTGTAACCCCCCTGCGGAGGCAGACCATGATCATCAGTATGTGCCCCCTGCTAGACTCACACTGATTACAGTGAAACACGTTATATTACAGAATTCTTTTTTCTCATACCAACACATTAAAATTTTTCTTCCTTATTTAATGAACTGATCTTCTGATGTTGCATGCTAACACTGCTAGCTCACGTGAAAAAAAAAACCACTAACAGCACAATACATGCAACAAGCTAACGTCAGTTTTACACACACACACACACACACACACACACATACACGCGACGCAAAGAAACTTCACCATTTTAATTTTATCTACCTAGTTTAGGTGGTTAACTCCAGAATTATTGGCACCCTTCATGAAAATCCCTGATGTTGAAGTTCATGAGCTCTGTGGTGAGGAAGAGCTTCTCGTCCAATCAGCTCACTGCAACAGAAACAGCGTTCCAGCATTTGCAACTGATTATTTTCTCAAATGCAACAATAAAATTTTTTTATTATAATAATTTTTATGTTATAAATAATCTTAATTATTTCTCAAAGAATCAATTTTTTTAAAAATGTTATTTTGTAGGGGTGCCAATATTTTTTTACCATGTTTTTAATGACAAAATGCTGTTCTTAAACAAGAAAAATGCACAGGAATGATTTATGTCAGAGAAAATTCATATATAAAATTAACAAATATTTAAAAATAATTTATATTAGCTATATAAAAATGTAACATCTTTAATAAAAACTATACACATATTTAATGAGATATTATTAATTGTACATATATTCTGAAGGGTGCCAATAATTTTTATATGATTACTGGTGTTTATTTACACCAACCGCACAGTGGCTTGGTGGTTAGCACGTTCGCCTCACACCTCCAGGGTCTGGGGTTCGAGTCCCGCCAGGGCCATGTGTGTGCGGAGTTTGCATGTTCTCCCCGTGTGTCGGGGGTTTCCTCCGGGTACTCCGGTTTCCTCCCCCAGTCCAAAGACATGCATGTTAGGCTGATTGGCGTGTCTAAATTGTCCGTAGTGTGTGAATGGGTGTGAGTGTGTGTACCCAGCTGTGTGACTGGGGTGGGGAAAGCAATGCCAATCTACCCCACTACTTCTGCCGACATATGTGTTGATGACATACGTGGGCCATAAAGTGACCGACGGTCGGTCTCGACTAATCGGTGATAGATAGATAGATAGATTTACACCAACATGGCCGCTTAGCCAGAGTGCTAACACGGAGATCTGAGGCGTGTGACATGTTTGTGAGTGTTTTTAGCACAAACATGGCGATTAATGCACTTGTATTTATTATTTACTTAAAAGTAAAAAAAGTTTGAGTTCAGTCAGAATAAAAACAGACTGCATGCTAACGCTAACGCAGGGTGTAAATGATAACGGTGGTGTTAAAGATACTGGAAAGTGGTGGCCTTCAATCTCTCTCTCTCTGACACACACACACACACACAAGAGCACCTTTTTATTGGACATTACAGTTAACGGACACTTCAGCCCTTTCAGAGGGGATTGTTTTGCTTTGTAGCCTTTTAAACCAATTTTCTTCTGGAATAAAGGGATCCATGAAAACTCCTGATTTCACACACACACACACACACACACACACACACACACACACACACACACACACACACTAATGTCTCGGCCCCGCCTGAGATGCAGCGATCAGCAACTGACAGCTTCCGGAGACGTTGAGAGACCCCCTCTGATTGGACCAGAACGGTGAAAGACCACCTCTGATTGGCCCGTCCGCCACTGTGAGAAATGCTCTGATTGGTCGGCTACAGTGTCCTGAAAGAGAGGCTCTGGTGGTAGTGTCTGTCACTATGGCAGTACTTCCTCATGTATGGATTGGTTATTCCTGTTGTCTGTCACACAGATATCTCGTATGTAGTCCCGCCCACTCCGGTCACCTTTTTGACGCTCGGGCTGAGCGGTGTTCTGGAGGAGGACACCGGGTGGCAGTCTCGCGTCTGCCCTTTAGGCTGTCCGTTAACTTTCGCTCGATTTGTTTCCTCCCTAAAGACGACGTCAGACACATTTCGTCTATCAGTTACGGGAACAATTCCTTACACAGAAAATCAGGAAATTGCGATTTTCTTACCTGTGGCCCAGGTGAGGTGATTCGGCTCTCTCCACGGCGCTGATGTAGGACCGTTTGTGATGAGAGAAGGAGGGAGAACGTGGAGAGAGTGATGGAGAGAGAGGGGGCTGATGGGACGGCGAGCGATAATGGATGATTCCCGCCTCGTTGTGTAGAGTGGAAGTGGACACTCCGGGAACTCGGACCAGCGACGACGCCGAGGAGTGGAGGACGCGAGGGCCGAAGGACATCACCCCGACCCCGGTGAGCTCGTCCCGAGACCCTCTGGAGGTGGGAAAATGTCCGTCAAAGACGACCGAATCGTTGGCGTAAATGTGGGCGTGGTTATGTGCATGGGCGTGGCCATGATGGTGAATGAGCCTCTCCCTCTCCTCCAGCTCTTTCCGCTCCTGGATGGACGCCATGATGGTTTTGGAGAGGTTATCATATCGGACAGGAGATGGATCCCTGTCTCGCTCTCTCTCCCCATCTCGCTCTCTCTCCCGCTCCCGGCTGTACAGGTACCCCACCCGAGTGGGGCTGTAAGGGGAAGAGGGGAAGTGCTGGCGCTGAAATTCAGGACGTCGCATGTGGCATGTCTTAGTGGGCAGGTAAGGCGAGTGGAAGGGCACAGAGGGCGCCACGGCAACGCTCGGTGTTAATAAGCTGTCGTAGGACAGACTGGTGTTGCGGCTGGACATTGTCCCGGGGGGAAACACGCCCCTGTGAGGCGTGGACGCCACCGACTCTGGTTTGACGCCCCCTAGCTTCGCAGGTTCCTCCCTACGGCCGGCGTGTTTCAGGCTGTATGAGTCGAGCTGGAACGGAGACGACAGGAAGTGGCGATGAAGAGGAGGAACTTCTGCGCCGCCGAAATCCGGGAAATCGAGGTTCGGCTCGGAGCGATAGTCGTGAGCTCGCTCTTCCAATATGGCCGCCGATTTGGAGTCCTCAGACATTGAAACCTGAAAAGGATAACACTAATTGTGATTGTTATAAACGTATTAAAATGTTATTTATGCGTGTGTTGGATTTAATTACATCTCTGTTAAACTCTTCATTTAATGAATGGATGTGTGAATAAATGACCTTCTCTCCTGTGGCATGGTAGTGCACTTTGGGCATCGTACCAAACGATGGTCTGAATTTGTACATGGCCGGTGTGGATGGAGTGGTGGGCTTACTGGACACAGAACTTTCTGGAAAATAAACCCAGATCAAATTGTGAAAGAGTGCAGTGTGGTGACGGACCAGCAGAGGGCAGCAAGCAACCAATTAAACATACACACACACACACACACACACACACAGAGAGAATGAGTCAAGATTCTGCAGTGAAGACAATATTACACACTTTACACGCTGAGATTGGAGCCACACCCTGCTCCCTATTCCCTGCACCATGCTCCCTATTCTCTACACCCTGCTCCCTATTCCCTACACCCTATTCCCTGCACCCTATTCCCTGCACCATGCTCCCTATTCCCTACACCCTATTCCCTGCACCATGCTCCCTATACCCTACACCCTCCTCCCTATTCCCTACACCCTGCTCCCTACACCCTGCTCCCTATTCCCTACACCCTGCACCATGCTCCCTATTCCCTACACCCTGCTTCCTATTCCCTACACCATGCTCCCTGCACCCTGCTCCCTATTCCATACACCTTACTCCCTATTCCCTACACCTTAATCCCTACTCCCTGTTCCCTACACCCTGCTCCCTATTCCCTACACCCTGCTCCCTACACCCTGTTCCCTACACCCTGCTTCCTATACCCTACACCCTGCTCCCTATTCCCTACAAGATTAAGTGTAGGACACTGCACTGCATTTGCATCATGTCCACAATACTAGAATAACTCACTCACTCATTCAGGTGTAAAATATTAATTAGTGACTAAATAAACTAAAAAGCACAGTCCCCGCCCCTAATATAACAGTAACCTATTAAAGCATAGTTCGTTCCCCAAAACCGTGGTAACCAACTCACAGTTCCCACCCCACGTGTCAGGAACTACAGCCAATCAGAGCTCAGATCCATGTCCTAACATATTTAATTGGATATTTGTGCTGTAAAATCGTTGACTTGCCTTCACTGGATGTCTGCTGATTCTGGACCTGATGCTGAGGATGATGTTGATGTTGATGATGGTGACGTTCAGCTTTAGGAGGAAGAGGAGGCTGAATATCTGCATTTTTCTCTCCCAAACCATCCAGACTGGCTTTTGACTGAACAACAAACACAAATCAAGTATTCTGTGTGTGTGTGTGTGTGTGTGTTCATGTGCCCTACATAGTGAACATGAAGTGGGGATTGGGAAACACCCTCACCTTCGTCCTCAGGATGTTGGCGTGAACTCCATTATCACTGACTTTAACAACAACGTTAAGCTCAGACACAATGGGGCGCAGGAACGGGGGGTTTATCTGGATGTTCGGTTTCTTCCTGGGGTCCACCATATACCTACACACGCGCACACACACACACACACACACACACACACACACACACACCTAGAGTTAATCATCACACACAGTGATTCATGTTGTATCTCCTACTGATCCTCCACAATCCAAATTAACAACACTAGACTACACCAATAAATAAATGCTCCAGTTGATCCGCTCTCCCATTGGTCATCACACTGTATAATTCCACCCCTTCCTGGAGGGCGGAGACATCAGAGATCTAGTTCTACTGTAAACACTTAAACACACTAAAATCGACTTAAAAGAACTAGCGCTAGAACTAGCTGCTGATCAACTTTTCAAAAGGTTTCACTGGAACACACCACACAAATAAAAACATACATAAACAAACAAACTGCATGTCTTCATACTATATCAAAACTATATATAAAGCACACCACCTGCTACCTGGAATAGTTTCTTGGGATGTAGGAACCCGTGAATGATTTGAAAAACTTTTCATAAATATGAAATTTATTGTGTAAACACTCGCACATTCATTTATTTACAAATAAATCAGACAACAGTACAATCTGATATAACAAACAAGAAATTACAAATAAACAGAAATCAAGAACTCATGAGCAGGAACAATGAGAATAATGAGAACAAAAAGTGAATAAAAACAGGATAAATTAATAAATAAACTGAAAGGATGAGCAGAAATGAATAAATAATGAGTGAGAAATGAAAAAAGAGATGAACGGAAACTAAGAAATGGTGAACAGTTGAGAACAAAAAGCTGAAAATAAGAATAAAAAGAATAACGTACTATTTTATGTAGGAGTTAAAGAAGAGCTGTGCCCATCTGTGGTTAAGCTGATTACCATGGTAACAATTTCTCTTTGTTAATTAAAGATAAAACAAGTTTCTTATCAATTGCAGCTCTTTAAAAGCCCCGAGTTGTGCTCTAATGCTAACAGTTTCTTAGCTTGTGATTTTTATTTTCTCTGTTCAACATTCTGGATGTTTCCTGCTAGAATGAGATGTGTTTCCATGGAAACAGTAAAATCGAGTGTTTATATGCTGTAATCACTTTCACTCACTTGCTATTGTTTTACACTGATTAAAACCCCTCCACACATCTGCTTTCCATCCGAGCTCTCGCTCTCTCTCTCACACACACACGCATACACACATATACATACACACACACACACACACGTATGCACACACACGTACGCACACACATACACACATACACACACCTACACACACACACATATATACAAACACCTACACACACACACGTACACATGTACACACACATATATACACACACACACACATAAAATGGTAAATGGCGCACTTATATAGCGCTTTTATCCAAAGCGCTTTACACTGTCTCATATTCACCCATTCACACACACCAATGGTAGCAGAGCTGCCATGCAAGGCGCTAACTCGCCATCGGGAGCAACTTGGGGTTCAGTGTCTTGCCCAAGGACACTTCGGCATGTGGAGTCACATGGGCTGGGAAACGAACCACCAACCCTACAAAAAGTGAATTAGTGGACAACTCGCTCAACCACCTGCGCCACAACCGCCGCAACACATATATACACCCACAAACACACACACACACACACACACACACACACACACACACACACATATATACACTCACACACATATATACACATACACAAACACATATATACACATACAGACACACATATATACACCCCCCCCCACACACACATACACCCACACACATACAGTGCCTTGAGAAAGTATTCGGCCTCCTTGAACTGTTCGACCTTTTGCCACATTTCAGGCCTCAAACATAACAGCTGAGGTGGGAGACTCTGTCCATAGGACAACAAACAGTTGTATACTGCACAAACCTGGCCTTTATGGAAGAGTGGCAAGAAGAAAGCCATTTCTCAAAGATATCCATAAAAAGTGTCGTTTAAAGTTTGCCACAAGCCACCTGGGAGACACACCAAACATGTGGAAGAAGGTGCTCTGGTCAGATGAAACCAAAATTGAACTTTTTGGCAACAATGTAAAACATTATGTTTGGCGTAAAAGCAACACAGCTCATCACCCTGAACACACCATCCCCACTGTCAAACATGGTGGTGGCAGCATCATGGTTTGGGCCTGCTTTTCTTCAGCAGGGACAAGGAAGATGGTTAAAATTGATGGGAAGATGGATGGAGCCAAATACAGGACCATTCTGGAAGAA
>JAFFST010048318.1:5316-31145 GCA_022414735.1 Noturus placidus | reverse complement strand
TATTTCAAGTGTTCATTCCTTTTAATTTTGATGATTATAACTGACAACTAATGAAAACCCCAAAATCAGTATTTTAGTAATTTAGTATTTTAGTAATTTCTAAAATACAATATTATTAATATTAATATAATATCAGATGCTGCTCTTTAGTCAAAATAAAAACTGATATTTTTTACATGAATAAAACAAATGTTACACTACATTAATAGTTTCATACAGTTACATCCACACTGTAGCTTTGCACTCATGAATCACTGATTCGATTCCTGAATCGATAAACTGAACTACATGCGATTCATTTACATTTGATTCACTGTCTAGAAATATTATTATGCTACAGTTTCTCACACACACACACACACACACACACACACACACACAGTTACACTGAAATATATTAATAACAGTAGGTAAGATAGATGAGATGTTTGGCAATAACTAACGTGAAGAAAGTTGGGCGCGAACACACACACAGAGCGTGCATGTTTGCGATGTCTTTCAGCAGCGTGTCATTATCATCACACCCAGTGTGTTAGTTCAGACTCAGAACATCAACAACAAACCATCACATACAGCTGCAGGACAAACAGTGTGTGTGTGTGTGTGTTTTTGAAGTGGGGGAGGGGTTGCCTCAGCATGTTTTGGGTTAGCTGAAAGGCAACTGAATGAAAGGGGTTGGAGCAGTACTGTAGTGTGAAGAGAGAAGTGGGATTAAACTGCAGTGTGTGTATGGTGTGTGTGTGTGTGTGTGTATGTGAGTGAGTGAGTGAGTGTGTGAGTGTGTGTGTGTGTGTGTGTTTGTGTGTGTGTGAGTGAGTGTGTGTGAGTGTGAGTGAGTGTGTGTGTGTGTGTGTGAGTGTGTGTGTGAGTGTGTGTGTGTGAGAGTGAGTATGTGTGTGTGTGTGTGTGTGTGTGAGTGTGTGAGTGTGTGTGTGTGTGTGTGTGTGTGTGTGTGTGTGTGTGTGTGTGTGAGTGTGAGTGAGTGTGTGTGTGTGTGTGTGAGAGTATGTGTGTGTGTGTGTGTGAGTGCGTGTGTGTGTGTGTGAGAGTGTGTTCAGTCCCAATTTTACACTCAGATAAGTTCTGGCTCTGTTTAACAGATTTTAGCTGAGAGAGCAAAAAATAGCTCACATGAACGCGTGCACACACACACATGGAGAAAGAAGCAGCATGCTAACTCATGCCTGATTTAACACATCTACTGAAGCATCATCCTGTACAGTAGTGTGTGTGTGCGTGTGTGTGTGTAAGTGTTTAAAACTGTGCAAAATGTTTGTATGTTGCTTGTCTTCCTCTCTGTCTGTCTGTATGTCAGTGTATAGATGTGTTATGTATCTGTCTCTGTAGGTTTCTCAGTCCATGAACACACACACAATCACACACACAAACACACACACAACAAATAGGGATCAGGCCTGAAAATGATAAACACTCTAGGAATAACACTAACCAGATATGAACTCAAGTGTGTGTGTGTGTGTGTGTGTGTTTGTGATTGGTTGAATTTGTTTACTGTAAATAGCAACACCTGTTCAGCAGGGATTAAGAGGAAGCTGTGGGTTATTTCTGCCCACAAGGAGGAGTCCTACAGGGTGTGTGTGTGTGTGTGTGTGTGTTTCTGCCCTTCAGTTGATACCATGTGCTGGTTAGAGGGAAAGTCTGGCCAAGTGACAGAGCCAAAGAGAGAGAGAGGGAGAGAGAGAAATATACAGTATATCAGTTATGGAGTGAGTGGAGCAACAAGCAGGCTCTGCCCCAAGAAAGTTCTCAAACCTCGTTGTCATGGTTTTAACGTTAAAAACCTGATTAAATGTCTTGGGTATTGTTTACAGCTGCTGGTTTTCCGTCTTTAGTATGCAGCCTGTGGGTTTAAATCACCACTGGATGTGCGCTAGCTGTGCTTAGCTTGGTGTTGCTGTTGCTATGGTTACCACACCTGCGATTTTTGTAGCCTCTGTACAAAAATCACACAAATAAATACTCATCGTGATATTTGGAATATATTCTCGATACCATCCCCAATCAGCTCGAGCCTTACACACGCCGTTAACGGAAGATAACTGTTATAGAGGTCAGATCTAGTGACTCCGCCCACTCCAGTTCCTGATCTGCAGAAATCTACCAGTATGGCACAGGAAGTCAAATCAGAGTGCCTGCAAACGGTTCCTGTCTAATGTCAAACAGACGGACAGAGACAGACAGATGGAGACAGACAAGTAAACAAATAAATAAAGTGTCTATTGGATTTCTTCAGCGTGCCTCTGTGCTCTTCAGTAAAGACTGTTAAAGACTTCAGGGCTCCACATTAATCATCTGAGGCATGCAGCAGAGCACAACGGGCATGAATCACCAGCAGCGTGGGCGCACACACACACACACACACACACACACACTGCTCTGCCTGCAGCCCAGTGCACAGGAGTAAAGACAAAATGTTTTTTCCTCTTTGTAGAAACTGATGGATGGCGTCAGGGGCAAAACCTCAGGTTTTATATCACACCTCAACAAACTGCACATCCTGAAGCCCACAAGCTCCTCCTCCTGCCATCTTAAGGACCAAAAGCTCCTCCTACTGCCATCTTGAGGACCACAAGCTCCTCCTCCTGCCATCTTGAGGACCACAAGCTCCTCCTCCTGCCATCCTGAGGACCACGGCCTCTGTCCTCCATCCTCTGCCCCATTCTTTTGCTTCTTTTAGGAGAGGAAATGAAGAAACAGTTTCTTCTTTATCTCCAGTCTATTCATCATGCTGTAGTGTCACTGTTAAATATTAATCACACCCTGAGGAGAGCTGGAGAGTCTATACTCGACTTTAACAACTAGGTGTGTACAAAATGGTGGCCCTGTGTTATTCCTGTGTTAGTCTAGAGCAGTGTGTTTATACATGAGTGGAAAATCGTGTAAAGTCGAGTTTATGTGAAACACACAGCAGAACAGAGGAGGTTATTGTTCATGGTGAACGCCGCACGGTTAAAATGACATCATCGCGGCAGGGAGTTGCGCAAACTACCACTGTAACCATGGCGACGAGGACGGTGTGCGTCTTCTGTCACCTTTCACACAACAAACGTGTGTAAAACAGCTGTACAGCTGCTCTTCATCTCACTACAGACAGTATGTCACTGTTTACACACACTGCTCACCAATCTACAGTCAATATCCCATAATACTAAAATGGGGAAGGTTAATCTCAAATAAAAAAGGAATTACACATTTAAAAAACACTGCATGAATATTCACGCTCCTAAATTAGTCCCGGTGTGACCGGTTTCCATCAAAAGAGACGTAAGGAGCTGAATGGACGTGTGTGTAATTAAAGTGTCACATGATCTCAGTATAAATACACCTGTTTCTGGAAGAACCCAGAGAGTTCGAGAACATAAACACACAGCATCATGACGAGCAACAAGCGATCAAAGCAAGTCCGGGACAAAGTTCTGGACTCAGTCAGGGTTTGATTAATTAAAATAATAATCCAAAACTCTGAACACCTTGCAGAGCAACGTTACACCTGTTATTACAAAAAGGGATTAGAAACAATAAATATGGAGTGTTTTGTGTAGAAATCCAAATGAATTGTAATGCCATGTGGAATGGGGTGAATACTTATTCACAGTAATGTAAAATTATATATTATACAGTAAACTAAATGTTTTAAACTCTGGGAGAAATTAGCGTGTGGACACGCACCCCAGGACACAGACCATGGACAATCACCCAGGACACAGACCGTGGACAAAGACCGTGGACAAAGACCGCGGACACACCCAGGACACAGACCGTGGACACAGACACCCTGGACACAGACCGTGGAGACACGCCCAGGGCACAGACCGTGGAGACACGCACCCAGGACCGGGAGATTATTAACACGCGACTGTTATCAGGACCGGGGGATTATTAACACGCGACTGTGATCAGGACCGGGGGATTATTAACACGCGACTGTGATCAGGACCGGGGGATTATTAACACGCGACTGTGATCAGGACCGGGGGATTATTAACACGCGACTGTGATCAGGACCGGGGGATTATTAACACGTGACTGTGATCAGGACCGGGGGATTATTAACACGCGACTGTGATCAGGACCGGGGGATTATTAACACGCGACTGACTCTGATGGTAAAACGTAAAACTAATTCACGAACACAGTTAAACGGAACTAAAGATAGAATGGACGTGTTTATCGGTTCACGTTCACCACGATCATGCCATCTGCCTAACATCCATCCATCTTTTCCTCTCTGTTTTCATCTCATCCGTCATTTAATTTTATTTCTTACCCGTGTCTTTAAGCCTCGATCTTCTTTCAACATTCATGCTTTTTACTTTACTCCATTTCTCTTTTTCTTATTCGTGTGTTTTATTTATTCTATACCTTCTTGATTTCTTTTTTAAGTAATTTTTCTCGTTTAAATCTGAATAATGATGCGTTTCTCTCCGATCTCGTCGGTGTGATGATATAATTATTATTTTTAATAAATGGAACAGATTATTTGTCTCTCCTTTTCAGTGTTAGGATTTAGTTTTTGTATTAAAACTCCGTTGTTATTTTTCACAGGTTTAATGCAGCAGTTTGAGTTAAATGTATCACGCGCACGTTTTCAGGGATCGTGATATGATATGTTTGTAATATCTACCCAGCCCTACTCTCTGTCACATCAATTTCTTTCATATTTCATCTCAGTCCCCTGTGACAGCTGGATATAAAGATCTTAAAAATAGATTGTTTTAAATCTAACTCTCAGATCACAGAGAGTTACATCGCTAACTCTTTACATCGCTAACTGTTATTGAAACTGTTATTGAAGCAGTTTCCTAATAAAACACAATTCTGAGAAATGTTGTAAAAACACTACTAACACACACACACACACACACACACACACACATACACACACACACAGAGTGGGGGAAAACACCCTGTTACAAGTTCTCATAACACTGCAAGTTGGGCTCACTAAGATTTTACGAGTGTGTGTGTGTGTGTGTTCCTGTCCACCTGTTAGGTTTTATGTATGTGTAATATACGTGAGAAACCTGAATGGGAGAGAAACTGAGAAACTCGGGAAGTGGCGATGAAGTTGTCATGGAAACGGAATAAAAAAATTTAAAAGCAAGAATTAGCAGAAAACCTCTTTCTTTCTCTCTCTCTGTCTCGTTCGCTCTCTTTCCATCTCACTCTCTCTTGCTGTCTCTTTCCATCTCTCTCTCTTTGTCCCGCTCGCTCTCTTTAGATAGTTATATAGGTGACGAAGAGCCTATATACAGGTGACACAGAGCCGATATACAGGTGACAAAGAGCCGATATACAGGTGACAAAGAGCCGATATACAGGTGACAAAGAGCCGATATACAGGTAACGAAGAACGACGAAGAGACGATATATGGGTGACGAAGAACCAATATACAGGTGAAGAAGAGCCGATGTATGGGTGACAAAGAACGACGAAGAGACGATATATGGGTGACGAAGAGCTGATATACGGTGAGGAAGAGCTGATATACGGGTGAGGAGCGACGAAGGGCCGATATACAGGTGACGAAGAACGACAAAGAGATGATATACACGTGACAAAGGGTTGACATACAGGTGACGAAGAGCTGATATAGAGGTGACGAAGAGCAAAGAAGAGCTGATATACGGGTGACGAAGAACCAATATACAGGTGAAGAAGAGCCGATATATTGGTGACAAAGTACGACGAAGAGACGATATATGGGTGACAAAGAGCCGCTATACGGGTGATGAAGCGTGACGAAGAGCCGATATACGGGTGTCTAAGAGCCGATATACAGGTGACGAAGAGCGACGAAGAGCGATGAAAAGCCAATAAACAAGTGGCAAAGGGTCAATATACAGGCGACGAAGAGCGACGAAGGGCCGATATATGGGTGACGAAGAGACGATATACACGTGACAAAGGGTCGATATACAGGTGACGAAAAGCCGACACAGAGGTGACGAAGAGCAAAGAAGAACCGATACACGGGTGACGAAGAGTGATGAAGAGCCGATATACGGGTGACAAAGAGCCGCTATAGAGGTGACGAAGAGCAAAGAAGAGCCGATACACGGGTGACGAAGAGTGACAAAGAACCGGTATACGGGTGATGAAGAGCGACAAAAAGCAAATATACATGTGGCAAAGAGTCGATATACAGGTGACGAAGAGCGACGAAGGGCTGATATACGGGTGACAAAGAGCCGATATACGAGTGATGAAGAGCCGATATACAGGTGACGAAGAGCGACGAAAAACCAATATACACGTAACGAAGGGTCGATATACAGGTGACAAGGAGCGATGAAGAGCCGATATACGGGTGACGAAGAGCGACGAAGAGCCGCTATACGGGTGACGAAGAGCCGATATACGGGTGACAAAGAGCGAAGAAAAGCAAATATACATGTGGCAAAGGGTCGATATACAGGTGACAAAGAGCGACGAAGGGCCGATATATGGGTGACGAAGAGCGACGAAGAGCCGCTATACGGGTGACGAAAAGCCGATATACAAGTGACGAAGAGTGACAAAGAGCCGATATACAGGTGACAAAGAGCCGATATACAGGTGACAAAGAGCCGAAATACTGGTGACAAAGAGCCGAAATACTGGTGACAAAGAGCCGAAATACTGGTGACGAAGAGCGACGAAAAGCCAATATACACGTAACGAAGGGTCGATATACAGGTGACAAAGAGCGATGAAGAGCCGATATACGGGTGACGAAAAGCCGATATACGGGTGACGAAAAGCCGCTATACGGGTGACGAAAAGCCGCTATACGGGTGACAAAGAGCCGCTATACGGGTTACAAAGTGCCGCTATGCGGGTGATGAAGAGTGACGAATAGCCGATATAAAGGTGCCGAAGAACCAATATACAGGCGATGGAGAGCCGAAATACAGGTGGCGAAGAGCGACGAAGAGCTGAAAATACGGGTGATGAAGAGCAACGAAGAGCTGATATATGGGTGAAGAAGAGCACTGAAGAACCGATATACAGGTGACAAAGAGCCGATATACAGGTGACGAAGAGCGACGAAAAGCCAATATACATGTGACGAAGGGTCGATATACAGGTGACGAAGAGCGACAAAGGGCCGATATACGGGTGACGAAGAGCGATGAAGAGCCGCTATACGGGTGACAAAGAGCCGATATACGGGTGACAAAGAGCCGATATATGAGTGATGAAGAGCCGATATACAGGTGACGAAGAGCGACGAAAAACCAATATACACGTAATGAAGGGTCGATATACAGGTGACAAGGAGCGATGAAGAGCCGATATACGGGTGACGAAGAGCCGATATACGGGTGACGAAGAGCCGCTATACGGGTGACGAAGAGCCGATATACGGGTGACGAAGAGCCGATATACGGGTGACGAAGAGCCGATATACGGGTGACAAAGAGCCGCTGTACGGGTGACAAAGAGCCACTGTACGGGTGACAAAGTGCCGCTATACGGGTGACAAAGTGCGAAGAAAAGCAAATATACATGTGGCAAAGGGTCGATATACAGGTGACAAAGAGCGACGAAGGGCCGATATATGGGTGACGAAGAGCGACGAAGAGCCGCTATACGGGTGACGAAAAGCCGATATACAAGTGACGAAGAGTGACAAAGAGCCGATATACAGGTGACAAAGAGCCGATATACAGGTGACAAATAATAATAATAATAATAATAATCATCAATTTTGTATAGCGCTTTTTTACAATGGTACATTGTCTCAAAGCAGCTTTACAGAAATATCATTTTTACATTTACAAGCAACTTACTAATGAGAGCACATTCACACACCAACGGTAGCAGAGCTGCCATGCAAGGTGCTAGCTTGCCATTGGGGGCAACTTAGGGTTCAGTGTCTTGCCCAGGGACACTTCGGCTTGGGATCACCCGGGCCGGGATTCGAACCGCCAACCCTACGATTAGTGGATTAGTGGACAACCCGCTCTACCAACTGAGCCACAGCCGCCCTAAGACAAACTTAAGACAAAGAGCCGATATACTGGTGACAAAGAGCCGATATACAGGTGACGAAGAGCGACGAAAAGCCGATATACAGGTGACAAAGAGCCGATATACAGGTGACGAAGAGCGACGAAGAGCCGATATACGGGTGACGAAGCGCCGATATACGGGTGACGAAGAGCCGATATACGGGTGACGAAGAGCCGATATACGGGTGACGAAGAGCCGATATACAGGTGAAGAAGAGCCGATATATTGGTGACAAAGAACGACGAAGAGCCGATATACAGGTGGCGAAGAGCCAACATACAGGTCATGAAGAGTGATAAAAAGCCGATATACAGGTGACGAAGAACAACAAAGAGATGATATACGGGTGACGAAGAACCAAGATACAGGTGAAGAAGAGCCGATATATGGGTGACAAAGAATGACGAAGCGCCAATATACAGGTGACGAAGGGCCGACATACAGGTCACGAAGAGTGATAAAAAGCCGATATACAGGTGACGAAGAGACGATATACGGGTGAAGAAGAGCGACGAAGGGACGATATACAGGTGACAAAGAACGACGAAGAGACGATATACATGTGACAAAGGGTCAATATACAGGTGACGAAGAGCAAAGAAGAGCCGAAACACGAGTGACGAAGAGTGACGAAGAGCCGATATACACGTGACAAAGGGTCAATATACAGATGACGAAGAGCAAAGAAGAGCCGATACACGGGTGACGAAGAGTGACGAAGAGCCGATATACGGGTGACGAAGAGCCGATATACAGGTGACGAAGAGCGACGAAAAGCCAATATACACGTGGCAAAGTGTCGATATACAGGCGACGAAGAGTGACGAAGGGCCGATATACGGGTGACGAAGAACGACGAAGAGACGATATACACGTGACAAAGGGTCGATATACAGGTGACAAAGAGCCGCTATACGGGTGACAAAGAGCCGCTATACGGGTGACAAAGAGCCGCTATACGGGTGACAAAGAGCCGATATACAGGTGATGAAGAGCGACAAAGGGCCGATATACGGGTGACGAAGAGCGACGTAGAGCCGCTATACGGGTGACGAAAAGCCGATATACAAGTGACGAAGAGTGACAAAGAGCCGATATACAGGTGACAAAGAGCCGATATACAAGTGATGAAGAGTGACAAAGAGCCGATATATGGGTGACGAAGAGCCGATGTACAGGTGACGAAGAGCGACGAAAAGCAAATATACATGTGGCAAAGGGTCGATATACAGGTGACAAAGAGCGACGAAGGGCCGATATACGGGTGACGAAGAGCGACGAAGAGCCGCTATACGGGTGACAAAAAGCCGATATACAAGTGACGAAGAGTGACAAAGAGCCGATATACAGGTGACGAAGAGCCGATATACAGGTGACGAAGAGCGACGAAAAGCCAATATACACGTAACGAAGGGTCGATATACAGGTGACAAAGAGCGATGAAGTGCCGCTGTACGGGTGACGAAGAGCCGATATACGGGTGACGAAGAGCCGATATACAGGTGACGAAGAACGACGAAGAGCCACTATACGGGTGACAAAGAGCCGATATACAGGTGATGAAGAGCGACGAAAAGCAAATATACACGTGGCAAAGGGTCGATATACAGGTGACGAAGAGCGACGAAGGGCCGATATACGGGTGATGAAGAGCGACGAAGAGCCGCTATACGGGTGACAGAGCCGATATACGGGTGACAAAGAGCCGATATACGAGTGATGAAGAGTGACAAAGAGCCGATATACGGGTGACGAAGAGCCGATATACAAGTGACGAAGAATGACAAAGAGCCGACATAGGGGTGACGAAGAGCGACGAAGAGCCACTATACGGGAGACAAAGAGCCGCTATACGGGTGACAAAGGGTCGATATACGGGTGACAAAGGGCCGATATACGGGTGACAAAGGGCCGATATACGGGTGACGAAGGGCCGATATACGGGTGACGAAGAGCCGATATACGGGTGACGAAGAGCCGATATACAGGTGGTGAAGAGCGACGAAGAGCCAATATACGGGTGACAAAGAGCTGATATACAGGTGACGAAGAGCCGATATACAGGTGACGAAGAGCGACGAAAAGACAATATACATGTGACGAAGGGTCGATATACAGGTGACAAAGAGCGATGAAGAACCGATATACGGGTGACAAAGAGCCGATATACGGGTGACAAAGAGCCGATATATGGGTGACAAAGAGCCGATATACGGGTGACGAAGAGCGACGAAAAGCCAATATACACGTAACGAAGGGTCGATATACAGGTGACAAAGAGCGATGAAGAGCCGATATACGGGTGACAAAGAGCCTATATACAGGTGACGAAGAGCAACAAAGAGCCTATATACAGGTGACGAAGAGCAACGAAGAGCTGATATACGGATGATGAAGAGCCGATATACAGGTGACGAAGAGTCAATACACAGGTGACAAAGAGCGACTAAGAGCTGATATACGGGTGACAAAGAGCCGATATACGGGTGACAAAGAGCCGATATACGGGTGACAAAGAGCCGATATACGGGTGATGAAGTGCGACGAAGAGCTGATATATGGGTGACGAAGAGCCTATATACGGGTGACGAAGAGCCGATATACAGGTGAGGAAGAGCAACGAAGAGCCGATATACAGGTGACGAAGAGTGACAAAGAGCCTATATATGGGTGACAAAGAGCCGATATATGGGTGACGGAGAGCGACGAAAAGCCGATATACAGGTGATGAAGAGCGACGAAAAGCCGATATACAGGTGATGAAGAGCGACAAAGAGCCAATATACAGGTAATGAAGAGCGACGAAGAGCCGATATAAAGGTGCCGAAGAGCCAATATACAGGTGATGGAGAGCCGAAATACAGGTAGCAAAAAGCGACGAAGCGCTGATAATACGGGTGATGAAGAGCGACGAAGAGCCGATATAAAGGTGCCGAAGAGCCAATATACAGGTGAGGGAGAGCCGAAATACAGGTAGCAAAAAGCGACGAAGCGCTGATAATACGGGTGATGAAGAGCGACGAAGAACCGATATACAGGTGCCGAAGAGCCAATATACAGGCGAGGAAGAGCGACAAAGAGCCTATATACGAGTGAGGAAGAGCCGATATACAGGTGAGCACGAGCGACGAAAAGCTGATATATGTGTGACGAAGAGCGACGGAGAGCTGATATACAGGTGACGAAGAGCGACAAAGAGCTGATATACGGATGATGAAGAGCCGATATACAGGTGACGAAGAGTCAATACACAGGTGACAAAGAGCGACTAAGAGCTGATATACGGGTGACAAAGAGCCTATATACAGGTGACGAAGAGCAACGAAGAGACTATATAAAGGTGACGAAAAGACGACATACAGGTGGTGAAGAGCTCGTACCAACAAGGTGGAAAACCTGTTAATTCAGCTCGTATGTATTGCACTTATACAGAGAGCATAAAGGTTAATCCTGAATGAGTCTGCACTGAACACACTGAAGTCATGTACAGGGAGCTGAACCTTAAACCCTACTGAACACTGAGCACTATGTAGGGTGTAGGGACTGTTATTTCATTCCAGCTGTAGTACACTTACTTATCTAGGGGGTAGGGAGCATGGGCCAAATCCCACGTGGGTTCTCAGTAGAGCACTACACCCTACATAGTGCACCATTTAACAGGTCTCTCATGGTAGTGGACAAATTTGTGCACATGAGAGCGCTCGCCCGCGCGCACACACACGCGCGCGCTCAGGTGAAGTGTGTAAATAGTGAATAAACGTGAACGCGCACTCACGTGAACACGAAGAAAAGCGTGGAGGAGCCCACCAGCAGAGTGGCCGCGGTGCACACTGGGATATATTTGGTGGGTTTAAATCTCTTTCCGGCGCTGTCGGGCATTCTGTAAACTCCACATTCCTCTGTCCTCCAGCACACCGACACCGGAAACACACCTTCTACTGCTCACTCACACACTCTCACACACAAACAGCAGGGTGAGCGCGTGCAGCATCCGGTCCCGTTAAATCACTCCGGCGACGTTTCTCTTCATTCAGGGCCGCGCGCAGGACCACATCCTCGAAGTGCTCCAGAGGAGGCGGAGGAGGGGGAGGAGGCGGGTCTTCTGACACCCAGGGGGCGGGGCTACACTATGTGAAGACGTTTTTCCAAAACACCGAGACTGTCCACTCACTGGCCGAGACTACTCTAATGTTGTTTTTATTTTTATAAATAAACAATCAGTAAATTTGTGCTCTACTATAAAAAATATATATTAAACTGACAAATTAGGTTACAGATCACCTTATATTGGTTGTAAAATAAAAATAAATGAAAAATAAATAAATAATCTCTAAAATTTTAGACAAAATCTAGAGATTTAATCTTGTCATAAATTAAATTCTACATGATAATTAAAACAGATTTTTAAAATTGTATTAAAATTAAATGTAAAAACATACTTGAAAACATGATGTGACAAATGTGTCGAGTTTCTGTAAGTGAACTTTAACTAAACTCCGCCCACTTATTCAGATGAGCTGTAAACCTGCTTCTGCTTATTTTGAGGTTTAAGTTTAAATGAAATTTTTAACATTTAAAGTTTAAGAAGAGGTTTGTAATGTAGCTTTAGTGAGCTAAAAGTAATTAAATATTACGAATAATATGTTTAAATATTTTCCAGAGTTTTGTATTTATTTAGTCTAAAACACGTTTCCTCCGAAACTGAAACCCAACAGAAAGATGTTTATTTCACTGTTTATTTTAATGTTTGTGTTCACTTGCGACCAGCGCATCATCTGAAACTGAAAAGGCTTTAAGCCCCGCCCACTTCACCATCACGTGACGTCACATCATCCGTCCATCCATCCTCTATTGCTTACTCTTTTTTCAGGGTCACGGGGAACCTGGAGCCTATCCCAGGAGGCATCGGGCACAAGGCGGGGTACACCCTGGACAGGGTGCCAGTCCATCACAGGGCAAAACTCACATACACACTCACACACCAATTCACACACTACAGACATTTTAGACACGTCAATCAGCCTACCATGCATGTGTTTGGACTGGGGGAGGAGACCGGAGTATCCGGAGGAAACCCTCAACACACGGGGAGAACATGCGGGCTCGGCTGTATGAGGCGGACGTGATAACCACTAATCCACCTTGCGCCCCCGGCACATCATATATTCCTGAAAAACTGGTTTCCTGATATATATGTTCATATATGAGTCATAATGATACACGTTAATATCCTTTATCAACTTTATAAATCGCACTAACTCCAGCGAAACACACATTCTGTGTTTTTCTATTTCAATTCAAGAAACATTCATGAAATTTTACACCTTCGTTCCATCACGGATTACTAATATATTACAAAAAAGATTTTCCCGACAAGTTGATTATTGTCGGATTTTATACTAAAAAATAACATAATTGAGTTAGAAATACATAATATACAATAAAATAAATAAGATTTTTTTCTTTTACTAGGTATAAAAATGCCTATTTAATTAGACAACGCCTGATTTGCATAAAGCTCTTTTGTTTTTTAAAGTTTCACTGTGATATCTACTGTTTAAAAAGATATTTCTCTGTAGTGTCCTGTCTTCAGTTTAGAAATAAATTAATAAAAATCTTTTTTTGTGTGAAAGTTTCGTTCAGTTTGGCAAAGCGCTCGCGAGTAATGGAAACCCGGAAGTGTTTAGACAGTGAACGGTCTCTCTGCTCAAATGTCTTCTAACGCAGATGGGAACGTGATTGGTTCTGTGTGGCATCCAATGAGAAAAGGGAGGGGGCGGGGCTTATCCCGGCTAGAGGGAGTCTGTTTTCAGGATAGAGCAGAAACCGTTAGCTTTTAGACTTTAGCTTCAGTTAGTGTTTACTGAAATATACAAATATAATACAATATCTTTATAAATTACATTAAATATACTAAACATTAAACATATTTCGATCAAATACAAACAAAATGTAAAGAAAATATTTATAAATAAAACTATATAAGTAAAATATATTTACTATATATTAAATTATATATTCGATATTACATACATTTCTACTAAATATTCAATAAATTACAATTAAGCATAAATCTGTATCACAGTGTAGTAAACTCTCCATCATCTTCAGTAGAGAGAGACAGAGAGAGAGAGAGAGAGAGAGAGAGAGAGAGATAAAGAGAGAGGGACAGACAGAGAGAGGGACAGAGACACAGAGAGAGTGAGGGACATAGGACAGGGAGAGAGAGTCTATTTCTGTTTTTACAGTTTAAATGTAATTTCAGTCCGTACCGCACAGGAAGTGATGTGTGTGGGTATCTTCAGCATCCCAATGTTACATATTAATAATTAAATTTTTAATTATAAAACAATAATACAGTACAGTACTTTTACAGGAAACCGTACATCATTAGAAAGTGTGATAAACTCTAAGCCTTCCATACCTCACCTCATGTTTTTGACCATCACTGACCTCTGTGCCGATTTATATTACCAGTGGCTGAATTATAGCTGTTCCGAGACTCAGTATAACTGCACTCGGGTGAAATTGCTTCATTTTTGTGCCATATTGTTATTTTGTTCCAGTGCTGCATAATCTTCTGCACAACAGCAACAACTCAATACAGTGGCTTGAGGATATGTAAAATTATGTAGATTATCTTACTGTATTTGCTATTATTTCATATTTAGGCTCTACTTCAGCATCCGTGAAGACGTGTAAACTTCCATAGCAGAATTTCATTGTACAGTGAGGCTTGAATTTTTCAACAGAACTCAAGATACAGGATGTTGAAATATATATTCCTTTATTGTAGAAAAACAAACTCTATACGACGTGACTTTTATTTATTTATTTTTTTAAAGAAGCGCCATATTGTTTGACTTTTATTTTGTTTTGACAGTCACGTGATTTCCGGTTTCCCCTGTCATACTGGTTTAGCTTCATGAGTTTAAAAGAAGAAACACTTCCTCCCTTTTGTCCATAAATACACACAGTAACTATAAGGTAATAAATGACACTTTATTATGATTATTGGATATATTTGATGTATAATATAAGTTGATGGTTTAGACACTAGTGTTATAATTATTTTCACTCTCTTGCTAAACGAACTATTTAGTTTTCAGTATTAGCATTAGCATTGTATTGGCTAACCCGGCCACCTGACTGTAAACTTTATTTATTAGTGTTATAGCTGATAAGTTCATTAATTACTGACTTGTTTGCTATTTAACACTCTGTTAGTTATTTTGTTTTTACATTATATTATAAATTACCGTGTTCGATATGTTAGCTGGTTAACTTACTTCGCTATAACCTAGCACAACTAACTAGCACTAGTTTACATTTATTCACTTAGCAGACGCTTTTATTCAAAATGATAATACACACACATCTGCTTCTGCTGCACTCATACTGATATCTGTGTGTGTGTGTGTGTGTGAGAGAGAGCAGGACATGGCATGTTCCAGAGTTCCATTAGATGAGCAGTGTGTGACAGAAGTGTCAGGACCTCAGGGCAGAGAGAGAACACTCCCTGCTCTGGTAAGACTAAGACACACACACACTCCACTGTGGTAATAAGCTCTTTCCCCATGGGCTGCGTCACAAATCAGGTCTTTGGAAACAGGAAGCCTGATATTAATAGATATTAACACACAGACAGGTGAACATTACACTGTTGTATATGATATAATAATACAGTGACTTTGATGGTGTGTGTGTAGCACCCTGAGCGTAAAGAGGAGCGGGGGTTCGTGCCGTACACTCCGCCCCCTGATGATCACTCACCTGCTCAGGTGGAGGAGTTTCTGGAGCATGCTCAGTTCATCTCGGAGGATCTGGAGTGGCTCCTTCATTTACCTTACGACAAGTTCTGGTGTCAGGTGACCACAACATGCTAAGCTCTGCTAGCTTTAGTAGTGTTATGCTATGGCTAAATCATGTACACAACACAAGACCTCTCTCGCTCTGTCTCTCTCTCGCTCGCTCTCTCAGGTGGTGTTTGATGAGTCTTTACAGAGGTGTTTAGACTCATACCTGCGTCTGGCTCCTCGTGGTATTGACACGCCCTGTCTGTCTCTTTCTTTGGTTGTGTCTGAGGCACAGCACCGTCTTCATCGCAACGTCTTCTTGGTCTTCCTCAGGATGGCAACGCACAAGGAGTCCAAGGTTTAAATAATAATAATAATAATAATTACAGCCACAAGTGGCGATTTGCGGCGAGGTCCAAGCACTCCTCATGCATAGCACCCCAATGGCCAGTTCTTGCTAAGAAACCCTTAATAATAATAAAATCTGTGTGATCTTCCTCTGCTCAGGAGCACTTCATCACTCCTGCTGTGTTTGGAGAAATTATCTACGACAACTTCCTGTTTGACATTCCCAAAATCCTGGACCTGTGTGTGTTGTTCGGAAGGGGAAATTCCCAACTGCTGCACAAAATGATCGGTAAAATCTACTACTGCACCTGACCAAACAGAGGCCAGGATTTCATCATGTGACTGTTTCTGACCAATCAGGAGGCAGAAAATTTTTCAAATCACTACCATAAAAGAAGTTATAATTCTGTGTGAGATTCGAGACTAGGCAGGAAATGTTCATTACACACACACACACACACACATACACACATCATTGTGAAGGAGTGTGTGTTACTCTGCTCATTTTGTTTTATTCGATGTAAGTTAATTAATAAATTAAAAAATATAACTAAATTTTTTTCCAGAGAACGTCTTCATTCAGCAGCCCAGTTACTACAGTGACCTGAACGAGACCGTTCCCTCCATCATACAGGTCAGTCACCTGGACTATCTACATCTTCTTCTTCTTCTTCTTATTATTATTATTATAATGAACGGTGGCTTAGTGGTTAGCACGTTCTCTTCACACCTCCAGGGTCCGGGGTTCGAGTCCCGCTGGGGCCATGTGTGTGCAGAGTTTGCATGTTCTCCCCATGCATCGGGGGTTTCTGGTTTCCTCCCCCAGTCCAAAGACATGCATGCTAGGCTGATTGGCGTGTCTAAAGTGTCCGTAGTGTATGAATGTGTGTTTTCCCTGGGGTTGGCGCCCCCTCGAGGTATCTAGCCAATTAATCCTCTGAGATGCACAACTAGGAAATGCATCACAGAGGATGTCGTCCATACCCGGCTAGGGTGAACAGGACGCTAAAAAAATATATATATAATGAATGACTGTGTGTTTGTGTGTGTATGTGTAGGTCTTTAACACCATCCTGGAGAGGTGTGGACTGCAGTCAGGAGACGCCACTGACAACGAACCTCTTAAACTGAACACACACGCATGCTTCACTGCCATGACCATGAGAGAGGAGGTACAACACACACGCACACGTATTGGAACTCAGTCATTTGTCATATGGCCTACATGATATGTTGAGTTATTCACCAGACTAGAGTGTGTGTGTGTGTGTAGGATCTCTCAGACCTGGTGATCTACCTGTGTGACACCTGCACCACTCTTCACTGCTTCCTGGACATTTTCCCTGAAGCGTGTAAAACCTTTTATAGATATGGTTTCCTCAACAGGTATGCACACACACACACACACAGATAAATGAATGCTACTGTTTAAATAAAACTTAAATGTAATGTTAATGTCTGATCATGTGGTGTGTTAGACTCTCCTCTTTCTATGAGGCAGCGGTGCCTGATATGGAGAGAGCAGTGAGGAGGAGGAGCTTCAATAAATGGTAGGTGTGTTTGTGTGTGTTTAGAACTTAGAACCACACACCCTATTCACTATATATGCCACATAAACACCATCACTCTGGGCGTGTCCCAAACCACACATCCGGTGTAGCACATATGAGTACACATATGTAGCACTGTTTTTAGTGTGTGTGTGTGTGTCAGTGTACAGGAGGATCTGTGGAGGAGACTGTCTCACTCCCGCAGGAGAATGGTGGAGATCACACACACACTACTCCAACACACCTGTCTACAGCCCATATTGGAGGGGTGAGAATGAACCCACACACACACTTGTGTATTTATTCACTGATCAGTGTGTAACTCTCAGGTCTGTGTGTGTGTGTGTGCGCGCGCACGCGTGTGTGTTCCTCTCTCAGCTCTGAGAACACGGCTGCTCATGTGGAGGATTTTCTCCAAACCTTCACAACATTCCTGCAGGAGAAACGGTGAAATATATAAATACATTACTGCAGCTTAACAGACAGACAGTCAAATAAATGGAAAGACAAATGGACAGACAGGTAGATGCACTAATGAACAGATAGACAGACTGACTGAGAGACAGACAGAACAGCTACATGTTTCTACCAAGTTGTTTTCTACATGCCAATACAGAAATAAACGTTAAACCCTGTGTGTGTATGTGTGTGTGTGTGTGTTTAACAGGTTCCTGGCTGATTATGATGAGGTGTATTCTGTGGCTGAGGACATCAGTCTCCTTCAGCAGGCATTTCCTCACCTGTATCCTTACACACACACAAACACACACACACTTCACGTTTTCTGTCTTGTGTTGTCATGTCCTTGACCCTCTTCCTCTCAGAGACGACACTCGGACGTCGTACCTGCTGCATGGCGTTGAATCTGCATGGGAGAGCGCGGGAAAGAAAAGACCTCACACTGCGTCAGCCAATCACAGTGCAGAATCCAGCAGCAAGGCAGGCTGGGATGCACCATCCTCCCAGAACATGACAGATGAAAAGGGGGCAGAGCTGAAAGGGGCAGAGTGTGTGATTGACATTCCTCAAAAGGGAGATAATGTGAGTTTGACCATATTGTTTATCGTACAGTTGTTTAATATTTTCTGTTTTATTTAGTCACACTGAGGCAAAACAACTATGGACTATGGCTTGAAAAGTCAGTGAGCGTTTTAATAGACAAAATCAAATGTAACTGTAATGTAAAATCAAATTTTAAATATATCTTAATTTTTATAAAATACAAATCAATTCCATTTTTTAAGTAGAGAATACTAGCACCGCTCCTGAGTTGCTCGCAGTAGGTTCTCCACTAATCGTAGAGTTGGTAATCATCGTAATTCTTCCCGGCCCACATGACGCCACATAGCGACTTGTCCTATAGCAAGACACTGAACCCCAAGTTATTCCCGATGGCAAGCTACCACCTTGCATGGCAGCTCTACTACCATTGGTGTGTGTGAGTGAATGGGTGAATGAGACACAGTGTAAAGCGCTTTGGAAGTGCTAAGGTTAAAAAAGAGCAATGTAAGTGCAGACCAGACCATTTACAGTAACACATTTCAGCCAGAGAGGGCGCCAAAGCTCCATCCATCCTAAATCTGTAAATCAGCTTTTACACCAGTGCATTAAAAAACAAGGCAGTAAGAGGATGTGAGTACAGGGACATGGACGAGGCAGTAACTCGAGGCACACATTCAGTGACTCGGGTGTTTTCCCTCCGTTCCTGTAGGGGGCAGTATGCAGCGTGAGTTCTGGAGCGCTGGAGTCTCTGCTCTGTCACATTAGAGACTTGCTGCCGGATTTAGGGGAGGGGTTTGTGGTGTCTTGCCTGGAAACGTACGGCTACGACGGAGAGCTAGTCATCAACAACATCCTGGAGGACCGACTGACTCCTGAGCTGAGGAACCTCGACAGGAACATGCCCAGGTCTCCTCCCACCTTCACCACACTAAACTGGTGGCTATAGCCACATTAACCTCTGCAGTGTGGAGACCAGTATTAATACCATATGTATGTTAAGTGGTGTGATTTCTCTCTGCCCCCATAGGCCGGTGAAGGAAACTCCACCCCCAGTGCTCAGCTCCAGATCCAATGCGTTTGATGATGACGAGTTTGATGTGTTTTCCCGGGATAAGGTGGACATGAGCCGTGTATGGAGAGGCAGGAGGTGAGAGAAAACACACACACACCATTGTATTTCTGACATCAAAGAATTTAAACTAAAGCCCGCTGTGAAGAGTGTGTGTGTGTGTGTGTGTGTGTGAACATAAAGGTCAGGAATTAAAAATTGAAGTGTGTTTGTGTCAGACAGGGCGAGAGCGTGCGTGAAATGCTCAATGACAAACAGCACATTAACGATCAGAGAGACAGATATCGCTCCTACCAGACGGTTGTGGATGAGCTTCCCGTAGTGACGGACCAGTCCGGTAACCAAGGCAATGCTTATCTCTTGGATGACTACGATGATGAATACGACGACACGTATGACATCAACCAGGTGGGAGCCAACGACCTGGACGAGGACGATGAGCTGCTGAACCGCAGGTACGGTGTCAATAACGTGTGCGCATGTGTGTGGGCGTGCGTGCGCGTGTGTGTGTGGGCGCGCGTGTGTGTAAGACCTGTACTGAGCATTAATATCTAGCCACACCAACAAAAGCCACACCATAAAAGGCAAAGCTCACAGATCTGAAAACGACATAATGGTACCTAAAAGATTAAAGAGATTCTTCTAAGCACAGTGTGTGCTCAGTCTTCCAGTAATGCAGCTCAGCCACTGCAGCACCTCCAAGAACTCCTGCTTTTATAGGGTGCCATTACTTACACGCCATAAATATAAATCTGTACAGCAATGTTACCTTTTAAAATGAGGGTGCCACACTTTTGAGCAGTACAGTACTGTCTGTTAGGATATAGTGTATTATTGATTTCACACTTCTGACTTTTGCCCTCTGCAGGCCATTTACCACCCCTCAGGTGCTCAGAACAGGAAGAAGGGAGGAAGAGGAGGATGAAGGAGAAGAGGAGAGAGAGGAAGAGGAGAAGGTACAGAAACACACGCACACAAATGCCTTGCCCTAGCTTTGATCAGCACATCATCTCACATCACACATAAAATGCATGAACTGTGTGTGTGTGTAGGAGTCAGCAGTAAAGCGGGATCAGTTCGTACAGGACCCGGCCGTGCTGAGAGAGAGAGCAGAGGCCAGACGAGCCGCCATGCAGAACAGGAGAGGGTGAGATATATATTTATATATATATATATATATATATATATATATATATATATATACACACACGCGCGCACGCTCAGTAATAATAAACCTGTCCTGTTTGCTACAGCTACAGAGCTCCACCCACAAGCAACGTTTTGGGCAGAACGAAGGGGCAGGGCCAGACTCAGGAGACGCTCCTGGATCGCCGCAGGAAGGAAGCAAGCAAGGGTCGAGGAGCCAATCACAGTCGGCGAACGATGGCAGACAGGAAGAGGAACAAAGGCATGATCCCATCATGATGCACTTCAGTTGCTATGGCGATATGCATTGTTGTGTAGTTGCCAGATTTGTGCCAGACCTTTTTTTTTTTTTTTTTTTTTTTTTTTTTTTTTTTTAAACTAACTGACTGACAGACAGGATTATGTCCTGATCCTGACGGAAATGCAACCAAAACTCCACCGACGCATTCTTTTTTTTTTTTTTTCCATTTTATTTAAGGAAAAGAATTTGATTTGAAGTACAGTGATGAATATCAGTTGTAGTGCTGGAGATCCAGACCAAGCATGTCCTTTCATAGCCAATAAATAAATTCATTAAATGAATACATTTAAAACCAGATGAAGCTGATTTTAAAGCAGCTTTAAGCACTTTCTCGTTTCCTCCAACAATAACTCAGCATCTGTAATCCGGCTCTGTAATGTCATCATGTGGTTTCCAGTGAGATCATGTGGTTTCTAAAACAATGTGATCCATCATGTGACTGGAGCATCACTGAACAGAATTAGACATGGTTGTCCTTGTCTTTTCAAATCAGGACACATGATGCTCATTCAAAGGCTTCCCTGACACACCTCCTCCACTCAGGAGCATGTCTCCGCCCCTACACAGGCCGCCTCCTACCTCGGATGAAAGTAACCCGGCAACAATATTGTGATTGCTTTGAGGTGTGTAACTAATTAGTGAACACTTTTACATTAAACACTTAGGCTAATCATCACTTGGTGTGTGTGTGTGAGAGAGAGAGAGAGAGAGAGAGAGAGATTCATCTGAGAGAACTTCCATTTTACAGCAAAAGCATTCTGGGATATGATGTAGCGATAAAATTCAAACTGGAAATAATAAATACCATTTTGAAAACTTTACATCTGTGTGTGTGTGAGAGAGAGAGAGATACCTGGACAGGGGAAAAAACAGAACAAATGCTTAATAGGAGACATTTTTCCTTCGTAAACATCAGATCATCCTCACTGAGAAAGCGAGGGAGTTCAAAGTGATGCTCATTCTACCATTTATCGTCTTAATACCGATACTCTGGACTCCTTTTATCCGGACTTGGACCAGAGTTCAGTACATTTCAGGAAGCTGTTTTTGCACCACCAAGTTTGGAGAGTTGATTCTGAAATTATTATTATGTATAGACCTGGGTGTCAGTACGAACCGGGGCTGGAACCCACCTGACAGAGGGTCCAATCTGATAGAGGGTCTAATCCAACCTGAAAGACTGAACTGATTTGTGGGAGAAAAACCCAGTTGGTCTCCGTTAGTCCTTTTGGTGGTGAAATAGAGCAGTGGTTCCCAAACTGGGGTAGGTGTACCCCCAGGTGTACACGAGGTGACGGGGTTTGGGAGCAAAAGGCTGAGATTTACTGTTCATTTAATTCCGCCTCACTAAATCACATTAAAATTCTAATTCATGTTTTTCTCACGGCCAAAAAATAAACTTCCCCCTCCAGTGTACAAACGGCAAAATTTCAATGTTCTAAAGGTCAAATACATGACATCCAATCAAATGATCCACTCTTGGTCATGCGTCAGTGCGCATCTTAAATGGTGATCATTTATCAACAGCACACGGCTACATGAAGAAGTTAAGTAATAGCTCGTAACATTAACGCTAGTAACGGGCGGCTGTGGCTCAGTGGGTAGAGCGGGTTATCCACTAATCCACTAATCGTGGGGTTGGTGGTTCGAATCCCGGCCCGGGTGATCCCATGCTGAAGTGTCCTTGGGCAAGACACTGAACCCTAAGTTGCCCCCGATGGCAAGCTAGCACCTTGCATGGCAGCTCTGCTACCATTGGTGTGTGAATGTGCTCTCATTAGTAAGTCGCTTTGGATAAAAGCGTCTGCTAAATGAATAAATATAAATATATAAATATATTAAACATTAAAATGGAAAATTAAAGTGTCTATAAAGATATTGGCCCCCGACCACAGTCCTGTGACAGCAGTGGCCCAGGCCCCTCTAACACCGCATCAGTAGCGAGTGTAAGTGTACCCAATGCTACTGGCCCAGTTCACACGAATACACACAGCAGTATCTGAGGATGAAACCCCACCTCTTCTTCACCAGTGATTCACAGACAAAACATCAAAGAGGCACACATATGATGAGAAATATATTTCTTTGGGCTTTACCCACGCTAACAGTGAAGAAAAAGCCTCCAGCCTCAGTGTGTATACGTACTCTCTCATAACTGCATGAAACCAGCATTTCTGTACAGGCGTTTATAAATAAAGCATGCTACTTACGTTCTGCTAAATAAACGTCAAGAGTTTTTTGAAAGACATTTAAGACAACTCAGGAGTAATAAGACTGGCAACCCCCATACTATAGTGGAGGACTTCATTCTTCCTGCTGCAGCTGATGTACAGTATCTCAAATAAGTAAGTACATCCCTCACATGTGTGTAAATATGTGATGATATATTTTCATGTGACAACACTGAAGAAATGACACTTTGCTACAATGTAAATTAGTGAGTGTACAGCTTGTGTAACAGTGTAAATTTACTGTCCCCTCAAAATAACTCTACACACAGACATTAATGTCTAAACCGCTGGCAACAAAAGGGAGTACACCCCTAAGTGAAAATGTCCAAATTGGGCCCAAGATGTCAAAAAGATATCATCAAATATTTACAAACATGTGAGGGGTGTACTTACTTTTGTGAGATACTGTATCTGGTATAATGCTTGGGTGAAAAGGCAAAAAAAAAACAATTCAGAGGATGCCATTGTTAAACAACACAGTTGGGGGGGATTACGCAAAAGATATTAAATGCCTGTGGGGTACGCCACTGTAAAGAGTTTTGGAACCATAGAAAAAGAGCGATAATCTCCAGAATAATTTCGGTGAGCTTTAAACCATAATCATCAAGAGTAAAATAAAGTAAAATAAATATTTCACTTCATGTAGTGAATGTAGAATATATGAAAGTTCTACTTTTTGAATTAAATTAAGGAAAAAAGTGAACTTTTCAACAATATTCAAATTTTTTTAAATGTATCTGTAATTCCTCAGTAAAATGCTGGATATTTTACGCTGTAAACACGTCTCTGTAGAAAAGAACTAATGTATTATTACTACATGTATAAATGCTTCTGAGAGCTCAGGCCAGACGGCACAGCCTTTGCTCTTCACACACAGCAGTGAGCTTTGGGAGATCATCCCCTTGTCTCCGGGTCACCGGTTCTCCTTCCTTGGAGAACTTTTGGTAGGTACTAGCCCCTGCACACCGGAAACACCCCACAACACCTGCTGTTTCTGAGAAATTGACGCAGATGATGTCATCAATCAGCAGCTTCCACTGAACTTGAACATCTGGGACATGCCGTTAGAGGAAAGTAATCAGTGATGCGCTGGTCTGATGACATGGAGTTACCGCCCACGGTTTTATTCCTCTTACTCCACAGCAACTTAACAAATTTTACTATTCTACCCGAACGGAACGTTTTACTCAGTGTGTTAACAACATGCTGAACTTTAATCTGTTTCATGTGGAACATCTGCAAAAATCTTATCTCTCGTCACGTTAATAAGACGAAAAAAAATAAAACAGCAGTTTGTTACGTGTGTTCGTGAGAAACGGTAAAGATGTGTAAACTCCTCTGTCCTGAAGATTCACCTCTGACTGTTACACAGCACTGACACTGGAGACTCCTTCCATACATCACCACATCAACAGATTATTTAATCTGTTTATTATCAGTGGAGCGTGCGCTGTACACATCGCTGTGAATGAGCCGTTACTATAGAAACCATAACGTATCAGAACGAGAGCGTTAATATAAACCTGCGCTACTGTCAGAGCTGCTTTTCTAGAGAATTAATCACCACCTTCTGACCAATCAGAGACCAGGTTTCAGCAGCGGTGAATAAAATAATCTGATATGAATTCCTGTGATTTGAGATATAAAGGAGATTTAGTTTTAAGATATTACAATTTAAAAAATTGCTTTTTTAAAAAAGAAGATACAATTATTTCTTTCTTTACATTTGTTTCTCTTTTTCATCCCTCCATCCATATCATCATGAGCATCAACACTTACACTGCTCATAGCTTTTAATGAGGTTTTTTTGTATTTTCTTTAACAATTTTATATAGCTTTAAAATGAAACATATTGGTCTCTCCGTCGATTCTGCACATGAACGCTTTCCTTTACTGAATTCAATTTTTAAATACTTCCAACTAATATAAATAAAGCAGACGAACAAACGTGAGTTAAAAACTTAAACACTGATGACATCTTAATGAGGAGTCAAACGGGAGGGTGGAAATTCTTCTCCTCTGTCTGAGGTGTGTGTGATAATCTGTAACACACACACACACACTGTACAGTCACAGTCGATAAAAACAAAGTCTAAAGTCAGGAAGTATTTCCATGGAGACGCTGCATGTACAGTATGAGGGTTCCTAGAAATTGACATCTTGAGATTTGACCCGATAGAGCCTCCCACGTGAGGACTTCAGCAGAAGTTTCCTGCAATGAAAGTTAGAGAGAGAGAGAGAGACAGAGAGAGAGAGAGGGAGATGGAGAGAGAGAGAGAGACAGAGAGAGAGAGAGATAGAGATGGAGAGAGGGAGAGAGAGGGAGAGAGGGAGATGGAGAGAGAGACAGAGAAAGAGAGAGAGAT
>JAFFST010048316.1:5000-23005 GCA_022414735.1 Noturus placidus | reverse complement strand
GCTCTCCCCCCCTCTCTCTCTCTCTCCCCCCCCCAACTCTCTCTCTCCCCCAACTCTCTCTATCTCTCTCCCCAACTCTCCCCCCCAACTCTCTCGCTCTCCCACCAACTCTCTCTCTCTCCCCAACTCTCTCTCTCTCCCCCCAACTCTCTCTCTCTCTCTCCCCAACTCTCTCTCTCTCCCAACACTCTCTCTCCCCTCTTTCTCCCCCAACCCTCTCTCCCCCAACTATCTCTCTCCCCAACTCTCTGTCTCTCCCCCCACTCTCTCTCTCCCCCCAAGTCTCTCTCTCTCTCTCTCCCCCCCCCCACGGTTGGAGGCCCACGTGCTCCAAGCTGTTGAACGCTGTTGTGTCAGATACGCTGTTGTTTCCTCGCGCATAACCGCACAGCGGAATGGAGCGACGTCACTGGTTGTCAGCTGTCAGCTCGCGCTGTTGGCCGAGCACTACGCCAGAAGAAAAGCGCGCGTCAGTACCATGAGCGGATTCGACATGCGGCGTGCGAGCCGTTTCGCCGTTTCCACGCGCGTCCTTCGCTCAATGATGCGCGTGTGCCCGCTCCAGCGACAGCATGCGCGGCCGCTTGATGCACCGCTTTCTTGCGTGAGAACGACACGCGGGAAAGACGAGCTGTGAAAAGTCGGAGACGCGCGCACACAAGACACACACACACACACACACACATACCCATTCCGCAGGAATGACGATTTGTGACGGAGGTCCCCGTGCGACCGCGCGCCGCTCGTAACCACACACACACACACACACACACACACACACACCTCGTTTGGCTCTGTTGGATTTCGCACGCGATCATCATGCCGGTGCGGCGGGGTCACGTCGCGCCTCAAAACACCTTCCTGGGGATCATAATCCGCAAATTCGAGGGTCAGAGTAAGTGTCATGTGACGTTTCCGTTACCGAACAGCGGGACTGTCGCACAGTCAGCGTCATGTGGTGCACAGATGACCTCTAATCTGTATTGATCCTGATTTACAGTATTATTGAGTACTATTGTGTCATTTTCGGGTCAAATCGAAGCTGTGGTTTATTTATAGGCTAGTTTATTTATCAGATTGATTCACGTGCTTTTTTTCATCCACACTCTCTACTGTATCACGGTGTGCGTATGTGTGTGTGTGTGTGTGTGTGTGTGTGTGTGTGTGTGAGAGAGAGAGAGAATATTCTTTGACTCCTGCTCTTTTGATCCTGCGTTTATTCACAGCACCCCCGTGTTGATTTAACACCAAGAGTGTTGAATTGACATCATATAGTGTTTATAGAAGTCCACTGGACACAAATGAACACCTTGTGTGTTAATTGAACACTAGGGATTTTACTGTATATCCTGAGCAGTCAGCACATTTAAACCCGTTCTGTTGTTTGCCTTTTGCTTGCATAATCTGCATGCACGTGACCTAATTAGCCTGATCATTTGCATATTATTATAGGTTATTAATGCAAATAATGAATGAATGAAAACAAACTGTTGTGTTTACACCTGCTGGTTTCCTGTCTGGAGTCTATGTAAAGTTATTATCTGCAAAAGTAAATTAGACTTAAATGACATAACCCAAGAAGTCTAAGACACTTTAGAGTTAATCTCAGAATTTAACACACATTGTGGCATTAATGAGAATTTTTGTTTGTTTGTTTGTTTGTTTGTTTAATTCTTGAAGAGTCCTCTTGAAGAGTGTGGGCATTAAATATTAGCAATGCATCAAATACACATATTAGATTCATTATTAATTTCAGATATTGTCAAAGCACCAATATGACATGATGGTGCAGTAATGAATGTGCGCTTTATATACCTGTAGAGTGCTGTGGAAAAGTATTTGCCCCCATCCTGATTTCTTCTGTTTTTGTGTACATCTCCTACTAAATAGTTTTAGATCTTCAAACACAATACAAGATAAAACAAATTCAAGCTGAGTAAACACACAATACAGTTTTTATTTATTTATTTATTTTTGAACAGTTTACCAACACCTATCACCAATTTGGAAAACCTATCTGCCCCCTTAAACTTAAAATCTGGTTGTGCCACCTTTAGCAGAAATGACTGCAACTGAACGCTTGCAATAACTGAAGATCAGTATTTACTTCTATTCTTTGGATCATTGTCTTGCTGCATAATCCAGTTGCACTTGAGTTTCAACTTCGACTGAAGATCGGACATTCTCCTTTAGGATTTTCTGGTAGAGAGCAGAATTCAGGTTTCCCTCAATTATTGCAAGTTACCCTGGAGCAGCAAAGCATCCCCACACCATCACACTTCCACCACCAGGCTTGACCTTAGGTTTGATGTTCCTTTTGTGGAATTCATTGTTTTGATGTAACATGTTCTTCTGTGTTAGCCGTGCTTTTCACCTCGTCACTCTTCCATGGATCCCATTTGTGCCCAGTGTCTTTCTGATAAGGGAGTCATGAACAGTGAACTTTATTGATGCAAGAGAGGCCTGTAGGTCCTTCGATGTTGTCCTTGGCTCTTTTCTGACTTCCTGGATGAGTAGTTGCTGTGCTCTTGGAGGAATTTTGGAAGTTCGGCCACCTCTGGGAAGGTTCTCTACTGTGCTGAGTTTTTTGGGCTTTTTTTTGTGCTGAGTCATTTGGAGATAATGGCTCTCACTGTGGTTCTTTGGAGTCCCAGAGCCTTTGAAATAGCTTTGTAACCCTTTCCACACTGATGTATTTCAATCACCTTCTTCCTCATCGTTTCTGGAATTTCTTTCAGTTTTTGCATAGTGTGTTACTGCGTAATAGTTAAGTGTTGATTTGATTTAACAGGGGGCAATATACTGAAACAGTTTAGTATGAGATATACACAAAAACAGAAAAAATCAGGAAATACTCTTTCGCAGCAGTGTAAATTCTCATAAATGGTTCATATATACAGTATATATCCATGATTAAATGCACACGTATATAAAATGTGTGCTTGGACATGGATGTTAATGCTTAGCATTTATTAGGGTTCAGGATCTTATCAATTAGTGTTAATTTGCCTCCGTCATCACAATACATGCAACAATTCATTATTCCTTTCTGCCTCCACAGATAAAAAGTTTGTGATAGCAAATGCCCGGGTGCAAAATTGCGCCATCATCTTCTGCAACGACGGCTTCTGTGAAATGACGGGCTTCTCGCGGCCGGATATCATGCAGAAGCCGTGCACGTGTGACTTCCTGCATGGCCAGCTGACCAAGAGGCACGCCGTTGCACAGATAGCACAGGCCTTGCTCGGCTCAGAGGAGAGGAAAGTGGAGATCACGTACCACCGCAAGGATGGTAAGTGCATGGGGGATTCATGTGCATTTGTATTTTTAGACCAAAAAAACCCCTCAACAAGAACTGTTTGAGTATTTAAGAATGAACTCAATGACTGTATTGTTCAGAAATTTGTTTTGTTTGATTGTACAAGATCTAAAAGATCTATATTATACACTTCTTTCAAACGGTACTGAGGTTTGACCCAAACTTATGTTTTTGCAACACCAACAAAAAGATACAGTGCATAATGATTTTTGCATATAATTACTGTTATAATACAACTAATTAACATACGGGAATTTTTAATATATAAAAAATTAAGCAAACTCTGTAGCAGTAATGAATGCTTAGGTAATATGTTGGAATATTTATTAAAGTGGACTTACCGTGTGGGATAGCTATGTTTTGTAGCAATATAGAAAAAATGGATATGTATAGTTTTAGTGACTCGCTGAAGCACGAAACAACGTTTTATATGACATTTTAGATGTTGCGTCCGTAATAATGTTCCAATCACAACAGTAACATTGCTTGACGTTGCCAGTGTAACGCAGGTATCCTTTTAGATATTCTTTAAGCACCCTAAAGAGTTTTGAATGTTTTGAATGTATTATTTTTTTTGTGGGTATATTCAAATCTGTCTCTGAAGCAGGTGACAGGTGTGATTAAAAAAACAAAACAACCAAGAGGGTGATACAGAGTTCAAATGTGGTCCCTCCCTGACCTCTGCTTCTGTGCCACTGCTGTATAATAATTATAAATGTTATTATTCATACAGAAGTAAGGCATATCAGCAGTAACGTAAAGCATAATATGGCCTCCAATAAGTTCTGCACATAACCGACAGGAAAGAGAGACAGAGAGAGAAACCGATAGATAGCTCGATAGTGACAGATGGACGGTAGGTAGATAGAAGCGTTTGTCCAGCTCGGCTACTTTTTCTCTGACTGTTTGACAGCACGCACACGGCGGGGTGGGGGGGGGGGGGCGGGGTTGGAATTTAAAGCTCCCGGAGATGACCTCAAAGCAATCGCATGTTTCTGCCAAATGAGAATAGAGAGGATTGTGTAAGGAAAGCAGTATGACCTGAGTGAGGTCTAAATAAAAATCTTCTCTGTATGCATGTTTGTCTAAGTGTATGTGCAAAGCCATGAAGCAGAATCAATGCTTTATGGAAAGTCACACTTGTGGTAATTAACACGTGTCCGTCACTGTCGAGGGTGTCGGGTGACACAGCGGAGGCTGAAGGTCAGGGCAGGGCCAACTCCGGCTCACTCAGACGGCCACGGCTCATGAGTCAGCGCTCCAGTGAATGAACTGATGCCATAATCAGGAGCAGAACGGAGGGAGCTGATGAATGAGAAAGGGGTGTGTGCCATCTGTTGTAATCGGACATTATTTTCCCTGTTGTCCCAACAGGCTGTGTGCGATTTAATGTCAGAAAATTGCTGAAATTGAAATTCTTGACCTCAGTCAGGAACCTGGTGATATTTAAGTCAGTATTTTACAATATATTATTATACATTATAATATAGATTATATTTTGGAGGCCATGGCTTTTGGAGAAACAGAATAAGGAGGCTGTGTTTGTAATGGCGATGATGATCATAATCCGTTTGATTTACGTTTACCTTTCTCAAGCTGAAGATTGCTTTACAGAAACCAGAAAATTGAAACTTTTACTTTAGAAACACAAAAACACCCAACTTACAGATGTTGGTATAAAAATAAACAAGCAAACAAACAAATAAATAAATAAATCTCAGGAGGAATGATGGTGAAGGCATTTTATTATTTATTTATTTATTTATTTTTCTGAACCGACATCACTCATTTTCAATGTACTCCTATGGGAAGTGGCTGCAAGGTGCACAGAATTGTGGTCACTTTAATAAAGTGCCACTACAGCCATTGTTTTGGTCACTGCAGAGCTTCTAGAAACTTCTTAGAAAAGCTGAGATTGTTTTTTTTTCTTAACCTCCCGACCAATCAGGTCACAAGTTGGGGAACAGGTGAGAAAAGCAAAATTGATGATTTCGAGGAGTCTTGTTCGTGAGCAAATATGAGATGATGTTGAATACAGGTACAATACCAACATTCCATCTTGCAGTGTAGCTAAAAATAACACGTGTATTTTTGTGACATTCACCCGTACGTGATGTGACCTCCCACAATAACAGTCAAGTCATGCAAGCAGCTCAGATTCCCTTGATTTTCTGCTTCTGAAGCTACAGTGAAGGCACAGAGACTTCTCATCACCAGCTACACCAATTTTTATTTCATCTACATTATCAGCACAAGATGTGATCCAGCCAGAACTTTTTCTGCCATGTGTGAAAGCCAAGAAAAAAACAAGCAAGAAAAAAAGCTTTTAGCATGGCTATGAAAGAGAAAATGGAAGACAAGCCCCAAAGCATTTTTATTCTACTTCGACAGGGGATGGTTTGATAATCAACCTATTCATTTTAATAGAACAGTCCAGACATCTAGAATATAATGGCTAAGAATGTTGAATTTTATTGTTGAATTTGGTGTTCATCCATAGTTTTATGTAACAAATATATGATATAATGGAAGGTGGTAACAGGAATGTGGTAGATTCAATACTGACATAAATGTGTGGCACTGCATAATAGCACCCAAGGGGTAACATTTAAGTAAAGAAATGCAAAGAGCCGAGGACTGATCCCTGGGGAACACCACTGAGCTACAGTTGCACTGACAAGATTCCTAAACCAGGAACCAGGCAAAAGCTATGTGTGTAACACCAAAACACAGAGCTTAATTAATGCCAAAGTTTCTGGACCTTTTGTCTTTTGTATTCAATGTTTAGACACAGAGAGAAAGTGTGTACTGTTTCAACATTTATAACAAAACTATGCAGCCAGACATGTGCCAATATAAATATTCTCCATCATGGTAATTGCCTAAGCAGGCATCTCAGTTTATAACACTAATCTGATAAAAAAAAATAAATAAATACTTTCACTAAAATGGAGCTACAGTAGGTATTACATTAAGGTGTTCTCAGTAAGAGTTCTATCTGTCATGTTCTCACGGGAGCCTTGTCTGGTGAACAGACTTATAGGATTGTATTAGTCAAGAAAGATCCCTGCGATTTGTTAAAATTAAGCCCAAATAAGGTACCCTAGATGACAGCTGTCTTATGGTGCCTTCCAAATGTGACAGCCTTTATCTTTATACCATGCAAATGCTAACCAGAAGTGCTGTCTGCCTGGGCTGCTGCCTCCCAAATACAACAGATGGCTAGTGACAATATTTTGAAGCAGGTTTGAAAATATTTTATGGGCTATATATTGTGTTTATTGAGACATGGCTACAACCAAGTGTGATAAACACAACTAGTTTGGGGCTAGTGGTGGGCAATATGATGAAAATACCATATCATATTATACTCCGAGTCATTTGTAGGATGCATGATATGTATCACAATGTATAGGTTTGTTCAAACTGGAAGCAAAACAGTGCTGGAATGAAAATAATTGTTTTTCATGATCATTTAATGTCTAGGCAAATGTTAACGCTTCTAGAGTCTTAAAAATTAAATCCTACGTTTCGTCAATACGTGTACCCATGAATCACCTCTTTATGCAGAAAGCTGTCATTTGACTGAAGTGGAAGAGTTTAAACTAGAGATGCACTGATACTAAATTTCTCAGACGATACGATATCCGGTTATTCAGAGTGATATCGGCCGATACCGATAGTTCTGCCTTTTAAGCCTTCTTTTAAATTAATAATAATTAATTGCACAATTCTGAAAGAAATGCAAATAAAAACTTTATTCTCTCCATTTGAACAAGTTGTTTCACAGTACCTGGTCTCATAAACAGAAAACACATGACTCTAATTAACATTAACACATGAACTCAATTCTGAAGATTCAAGTAAGATTTCTTCACTTATTGATTTTATTAATTCATATTAACATTGACTGAATTCTAAAAAAACTCCTGTTAGTCTCACATTCACTCACCACAAACAAAAACATTTCTACTTCATCACTGAACAGGTAATATAAAATATAACATTTTTTATATATTAACAGTAAATGGATATGAAATATACTACTCTACAAATATATGTTTGTGTGTAATATATACATTTTGTCAACTCATATACTTTTAAATCTTTCAACGGTGTACTGGCGCTTTAATTCAGCACGAGCAGCATAGCAAAAAAAATAAATAGTTTTGACTCAACGCAGAAATTCCCGCTTCACTGCTGGAGCGTACGGTATAAAATTTTTGCAGTACAGAGTTTACAGAGCTTACAAACTGCAGTTTTGCCATCATTCCACACAAGCCATCATCTTTACCCACAGCACGGATTCAATGTGGTTTCCCACCCTCTTTTGATTGACAGGATATATAAATGCCCCTGATCATCAGATGTTTTTAAGCTACAGTATCAGTTGATTACCGACAGCATCAAAAATTGCCTTTATCCGTGAATACCGATTATCTCTAGTTTAAACGTTTCTTTTCCTGCTGTCACAGCTCAGTCCGACCCGAACTCCATCTCCCATGATCCCACACCTACCTCCCCTACACGCATGCGCTCTCCTTCGAACTCCATCTCCCATGACCCCACACCTACACGCATGCGCGCTCCTTCTGAAGTTGGTGAAGTTGGAACTCAGAACCTTCTGAGTTCTGAAGTTCACACACCTGTCACCAATCACACACCCAATCTTCATGCTCGTATATATACACACCTATCGCCTTCACTCAGTGCGAAGTATACGTCTTGTTGATTCGTTCCTCAGCATTACCAAGCCTGATCTATCGTTTTGCTTACTCGTTTCCCTCGACCTCGCTTTCCGCTCTTTGACTACGATTTCTGCCTAGCCCCGTCTACGTTGTTTGTCCGATCGACTGAACTTGTGCCCGTTTCCCGACTACGCCTTCTGTCTCGCCCTTTCTACGTTGTTTGCCCAAACGCCTCACTTCGTTCACACTGCTTGTCTACGCTCGCCTCGTGGCCACAATTCCGCCTCACTGCCCGCGCCTTCTTCCCCATCACCTTCGTACATGACAGAATACTTCGCCTATGATGGAAGCAGCGGGTGATCCCTGTTGGCTGCAAGCCATCGAGGGACATGGCCGTATGATCAGCGACCACGAGCTCCGACTCACAGCTATGACTGAGCAGCTTGCTCGGCTCGACCAAACTGCCAGAGCTGCCACCGCAAGTGCCACGCACACTCCTCGCTTACCGTCAACCCCAATACCCGAGAAGTACGATGGTGATCCTGCTTGCTGTCGGGGTTTCCTCCTCCAGTGCTCCCTCTTCTTCTCGACTTATCCAGGGATGACGGAAGAACAAAAAATTGTCCACTTCATGCAACTTCTAACCGGGAGAGCGCTCCTTTGGGCCACCGCAGAGTGGGAACAAGAGGGGTGCGTGCCTCGTTCGTATTAGCAACTAACCACTCGCTTCCGCACCATCTTTGATCATTCCCCTGAGGACCGAGCGACAGGGGAGGAGCTATTGTCTTTGACACAAGGAGCACGGTGTGTATCTGATTATGCCTCGGAATTTCGGACCATCAATGCTAGGAGCGGATGGAATCAGCCGGCACTGAAAACCATGTTCCGCCGTGGTTTAAACGCCGATATCATCAAAGAGCTGGCGTGTCGTGATGATGAAGCAACACTCGACGCCCTCATCAGTTTGGCTACACGCCTGGACCGCCTACTCCGGGGCCGGTCCACCAGGCACAGTGAAGCAGAATTGCCGGTTCCCACGAGCCCGGGCGAACCTATGGAATTAGGAAAGACCCGGGTGAGCAACAAAGAAAGAGACGACGTCGGGAGCATTGCTGCTTCTACTGTGGCGAGAAGGATCACACCGTGCGACAATGCCTATTGAAACCGCGCCCACACCTCGGGGTGAGTACCCAACCTGTCGCTCAGTGCGCAACTTACTCTGCTTTCACATTTCAAGTGATATTAGAATACTCAGATATTTTTTGTGTTGTATAAGCCTTGATTGATTCCGGAGCGGCAGGGAATTTCATCGCCCAAGAAACTGTCGACCAGTATAAATTCCCTGTTCGCCCTCTCAAACACCCCCGCTGCGTCCAAGCCATCAATGGACCCCCATAGGGAGGGGCGTCATCACCCACTGTACCGAACCGATTCACCTGTGGACCAGCGCTCTGCATCATGAGACCATCACATTTTACGTCATTGAAACCGCTCGTCACCCCATGTTTCTCGGCCTCCCCTGGTTGGCGCATCATAACCCTCAGATTTCCTGGACTTAGCGTGAGGTCACTCATTGGTCGGCCCATTGCCTTCACCATTGTACCAGTGATTACCCAGTGATTCCACTGTCAACAACGTCCATAGAAAGCCCAGCTCAGGCTAAACAGGTGCTGATTCCCAAGATCTACCATGACCTTCGAGAGGTATTCAGTAAAAGGAGAGCAAGTGGCTTACCCCCTCACCGCGAATATGACTGTAGCATCAAGCTCCTGCAAGGAGCCACCCCACCATGAGGGAAAATCTACTCTTTAACCGTCAGAGAACAGGACGCTATGGAGGAGTACATACAGGAGGCACTGCAACAGGGCTATATAAGGCCAGCCACGTCTCCAGCCTCCACTGGGTTTTTCTTCGTTGAGAAGAAAGGGGGGGACCTATGGCCTTGTATCGATTATTGAGGTTTAAACCACTGTAGCATAAAGTACTGCTATCCCCTGCCTCTTGTCCCCTCTGCCCTGGAGCAGCTACAAACCGCCACTGTGTTTACCAAACTCGATTTGCGGAGTGCCTACAACCTCGTACGGATACGGGAGGGTGACGAGTGGAAGACAGGGTTCAGTACCACCTCGGGGCACTACGAATACCAGGTGATGCCGTATGGGCTTGCGAACGCTCCCTCCATTTTTCAATGTTTAATTAACGACGTGCTACGAGACATGCTGGGGCGCCACATGATCACGTACATAGACGACAACCTCATTTACTCCAACTCCCCAGAGGAACATACCTAACATGTTCGACAGGTCCTACGCCGACTGCTGGAGAACCAGCTATACATAAAGCAGAAAAGTGTGAGTTCCACAAGAACATCATTGCCTTTCTGGGGTACATTATCAGTCCACGGGGGGTTTCCATGGACCAAGGGAAGGTCAAGGCGGTGGTGGAGTGGCCCACGCCCCGGACAATCAAGGAGCTACAACGGTTCCTGGGGTTCACCAACTTCTACCGCTGATTCATCAGGAATTTCAGCACCATCGCTAAACCCCTCACGACTCTCCTCAAAGGGAAACCAGGACGCCTGAACTGGAGACCCACGGCCCAACAAGCACTGGATAAGCTTAAGACAGCTTTCACTACCGCTCCCGTCTTATGACATCCGGACCCCTCAAGACCCTTTGTGGTGGAGGTGGATGCTTCTGAAACCAGAGTAGGAGCTGTTCTGTCCCAGCGATTCGGAGAAAGGCCAAAGCTACACCCCATTGCTTTCTTTTCACGCACTTTTTCACCAGCTGAGCAGAACTACGATGTGGGTAACCGAGAGTTATTGGCCGTTAAGCAGGCACTAGAGGAGTGGCGCCACTGGTTGGAGTGGGCGAACCACCCCTTTGTCATATACACAGACCACAAGAACCTGGAATATCTTCGAACCGTCAAAAGACTCAATGCCCGCCAAGCCCGATGGGCCCTATTTTTTAACAGGTTTGACTTCACGCTGTCCTATAGACCCGGGTCCAAGAATCTTAAAGCAGATGCACTTTCATGCCTGGATCACCTCACCCAGGTTAACACACACGAAGAGTACATCATAAATCCATCCTGTGTGGTCAACGCTCTGGACTGAGGACTGGACCGGGAACTAGAAAAGGTCCCACGTTCACAAGTACCACGAAAGTGTCCCTCCAACCATCTATTTGTCCCCGAAGAGTATCGTCAGGAGCTCATCACCTGGGCACACACGACACTCGGGATGGGCCATCCAGGAGCACATTGGACACATCACCTCCTGCAGGAAAAGTATTGGTGGCCCGGGATGGAAAGAGACATCCATCGAACAGTGGCATCTTGTTCCACGTGTGCCCAGCACAAGATCCCTCGATCACTCCCAGCTGGGAGACTCGTACCATTACCCATACCCGAACGCCCTTGGTCCCATTTGTCAATCGATTTCGTCACTGAGTTACCACCCTCCCAGGTCAACACCACCATTTGCGTCATAGTCGACTGGTTTTCTAAAGCCGTATGCTTCACTCCATTACCCGCTCTCCCTTCCACTCTCCGAACGGCCGAACTACTCGTTCAGCATGTCTTTTGGTACTTCGGCATCCCCGAGGAGATCGTCTATGACCGGGGTCCACAGTTCACGTCCCGGGTATGGGCCAGCTTCATGACCAAACTAGAATGTGGTCACCAACCTCACCTCAGGTTACCATCCACAGGCCAACGGGAAAGTAGAATGAGTGAACCAGGATCTAGGCCGGTTCCTGCGCTCTTACTGCTCCAACCACCCAGAGGAGTGGAGCACGTATCTACCGTGGGCCGAGTACGCCCAGAATTCCCTCCGTCATTCGGCCACCTCACTTACTCCATTTCAGTGCGTGCTGGGGTACCAACCTCCCTTGTTCCCTTGGAATGCTACGCCCACCGCCTCACCAGCCGTGGACCAGTGGTTCCAGAGGAGTGAACAGATATGGGCAGAGACCAATCGCCGCCTTAGGAACGCTGCCGGCATGTACAAACGCAAAGCTGACCGCCGACGCAGTACGCCCCCTGAGTACCAGCCAGGTGACCGGGTATGGCTGTCCACACGTAACCTGAAGCTACCTCCCGGCAGCAGGAAGCTCGCACCAAAGTTCATGGGCTCCTTCAAGATCCTAAGGCGGATCAATGAGGTAACTTACCACCTGGACCTGCCACGTCATAGTCGTCTATCCCCCTCATTCCATGTATCGCATTTCAAACTATCAGTCGACGGACCGCTAGCTACAGAAATTCCCTCAGGAACCCTCCAGGCTCCTTTGGAGTTCAACGGACAGCCGGCCTACCAAGTCAGAAGAATACTCAAGTCAAGATTTCGAAGAGGGGGCAGGCTGGAGGACCTGGTCGATTGGGAGGGATACGGACCGAAGGAACAATGTTGGGTACCCCGGCATGACATCTTAGATCCGCAACTGCTTCAAGACTTTCACACTGCCCATCCTGATCTACCGGGCCCAAGGCCTCAGGGTCGGCCAAGAAAGACCTCGGCTCCCGGAGTGAACCCTTTGAGGGGGGGCTCTGTCACAACTCAGTCCGACCCACACTCCATCTCCTATGATCCCACACCTACCTCCCCTACACGCATGCGCTCTCCTTCGAACTCCATCTCCCATGACCCCACACCTACACGCATGCGCGCACCTTCTGAAGTTGGTGAAGTTGGAACTCAGAACCTTCTGAGTTCTGAAGTTCACACACCTGTCACCAATCACACACCCAATCTTCACGCTAGTATATATACACACCTATCGCCTTCACTCAGTGCAAAGTATACTTCTTGTTGATTCGTTCCTCAGCATTACCAAGCCTGATCTATCGTTTTGCTTACTCGTTTCCCTCGACCTCACTTTCCGCTCTTTGACTACGATTTCTGCCTAGCCCCGTCTACGTTGTTTGTCCGATCGACTGAACTTGTGCCCGTTTCCTGACTACGCCTTCTGTCTCACCCTTTCTACGTTGTTTGCCCAATCGCCTCACTTTGTTCGCACTGCTTGTCTACGCTCGCCTCACGGCTACACTTCCGCCTCGCTGCCTGCGCCTGCTTCCTCATCTCCCCCGTACGTGAGACCTGCTGGAAACCAAAATAAAGCAGTGTGTATAGAATTATGGACAGACAATCAGATTGTGAAGAGCCATTCTGAAGCTTGTGGCCAGAAAAGTGTACAAAAGATATTAAGTGGCTCGATATCCTGTAGTTAGAGTGTTTGTGGCTGAGACTAGCTGGAACATAATCTTCCTATAATGTGTAACTCATACAGAGCAACACCTTATACCACCTAATCTTTTAAAAAAAAAAATCTTGAGTTCTCCTGCCTGCCAAATAGCACATCTACAGGCTTTTCACTGTCGTTCTGTAAATATCACTAAAGTTGAAAGGGGTCTTTGTTTGGCTTAAAAAGGCTGCCCGTTTTAAATAAATGTGGAAAAAAATATTCCCAAACCGGAGACTCTATTGATTTATTACATCTAATGCACCTAGAACTCCACCCCGAGGCACTCCTCATACTGTCTAACTACTTCTCTAAGGACTCCCTACTATGTACAAAACAACAATTCTCAGTAGTCTAGAGAAATCACCGGGCTTTCCACTGATCCAGCAGTCAAACACACCTTATCTGCTATATACACCCTGCTAACCTATCTGAAAAAAAAAAAAAACGCTGTTTAGAAATTGCTAAGCTTTCCACGTTTTTTTCTTAACTGTCACATAATTTAAGTTGTTGGCTCAGCTGGTGTTCTCTGACTTCTGAGTTCTGAGCAGAACATACAAAGTCAATCATGAGCTTATGGCGGCTGTGGCTCAGTCGGTAGAGCGGGTTGTCCACTAGTCCACTAACCGTGGGGTTGGTGGTTTGAATCCCGGCCCGGGTGATCCCATGCCGAAGTGTCCTTGGGCAAGACACTGAACCCTAAGTTGCCCCCAATGGCAAGCTAGCACCTTGCATGGCAGCTCTGCTACCATTGGTGTGTGAATGTGGTCTAATTAGTAAGTTGGTTGTTTGTAAAATGATATTTCTGTAAAGCTGCTTTGAGACAATGTACCATTGTAAAAAGCGCTATACAAATTATTAAATTATGACTAAGGAGTAGCTTAGTTACAGCTACTCTTTAGTCTCTGCTTCAGTATTGCAGGCATCCATGACCTTGTTAATGATAATTAATAAAAAGAAAAATACTGTCTACATGTTAATAATAGCAACTAGCAGCTTAAGCCATGTTCCGGTACAGACCTATCTCAAAATTGCCATTTTTATCAAAAGTATTGGAGAAAGTTGTACTATCTCAGCTTTCCCGTTACTTAGTTAGCAATGACATCTTGGACCCCTTCAACAGGTTTTAGAGCTAAACACTGTACAGAGTCTGCCTTTCTAAAAGTAGTGAATGACTTTTTATTAACTGTAGATTCTGGAAATTGTGCCATCCTTATTCTGTTGGAATTAAGCACAGCTTTTGACACCATTGATCACCATATCCTCCTAAATAGATTAAAACAAGATGTCGGCTTCTGTGATGCTGCACTAAACTCTTTCTATCATATCTTACAATTAGGAGTTTTTCTGTGGAAATTGGAGCATGCTCATCAACCACATTGCTCCATTTTTGAGCATCACAAGGTTTTTTCTACCATTGTTATGCAGACGATTGTTATGCATTGTTATGCAGCTTTACCTCCCATTAAAATCTGTGAAAAATTTGTTGACTCCTCATTTAGACTGTCTAAGTCTTGAATGATAGAAAGTCTTAGCTGTAGACAACATCCTTACCTAGGTAAAAAATCTCGGGGTGATCTTCAATTTGGATTTAACGTTTGACAAACAAACAAATTCTGTTGTGAGAGCTAGTTTTTTCTCCAGCTAGGGGACTTTGCAAGTTAAAATCTTTACTCACATTTCAAGTGCACCTATTATGTTTTTTTTTTTAAATATTCCCTTTCATGTAGTGTGTTATAGAGCTGTTTGTGAATGTAAAAAGTCTGCAAAGTTTCAGAAATCAAAGCGCAGGACAAACTGCATTATTGACGCCGAAAAGAAGGAAGTGATTCTGAACAGCTGAGTCGTTAGTGATTCCAGACTTTACTTCCTGTACTAACCTACATAGGTTTGTAACAAAAAGCCCTGCCTCTGGTCTTCATTGGCCACTTGCTAACAGACAGAGCTCAGACAGAGCTGAAACTCGTTATGGTAGTGCGCGTTTCCTTTTTTAAACACGCTGACAGCGATAGACCAATCACAAGAGACTGGGCCATCTGACCAATCAGAGCAGAGTATACTCTCTGAAAGAAGGAGTTTAGAATGAATCCTTTAGAACGGATCATTTAATGAGTCGTTGTGACACTAGGGGGAAAACTGTAATGCTGCAGTTTAAATTATGAGCACATTAAAGTGTTTTTTTGATCTTGGATGCATGTAAATCTATTGAATGAGACCTTTAAAACAAACTTAGGTACCATGATAGGTGCGCTTTAAAGATCTTGAGACTGTTATTCATGCTTTTATTTTATCGAGGCCCTGTATTGTGGAATTAGCCCGTCTTCACTTTCACGCTTGCAACTCATACAGAATGCTGCAGCTTGCTTTTTGACTGGGACCAAAAAGAGAGAGCACATCACACCCATCGTAGCTTCACTCCACTGGTCACCGGTGAAATACAGAATTGTATTGAAGATTCTATAGTTTGTTGTTAAAGCCTTGCATGGTCTTGCCCCCATAGATGTTTCAGATCTCCTCTGCTTTCGCTCTTTTGCATGTTTAATTAAATAACAAATGCGATAGGGTTTTTTCTGTAATGCCACCGAGGCTTTGGAATAGCTTGCCCCTCTCTATCAGATCTTCTCCTACAATAAATTCATTTTAAATCGTCCCTGAAGACTTATTTCTTCTCTCATGCTTATTTATAATCTGCCCTGTCTAGCTGTTTCTTCTCTGGTCTTAGTTATATCTGGTTTGTTTCCTTATAGTAATTGTTTGTTAATGTATTTATTTTAATGATATTCGCCTCACACCTCCAGGGTCCGGGGTTCGAGTCCCGTCAGGGCCATGTGTGTGCGGAGTTTGCATGTTCTCCCAGTGTGTCGGGGGTTTCCTCCGGGTACTCCGGTTTCCTCCCCCAGTCCAAAGACATGCATGTTAGGTTGATTGGTGTGTCTAAAGTGTCCGTAGTGTATGAATGTGAGTGTGTATGTGATTGTGCCCTGCGATGGACTGGCACCCTGTCCAGGGTGTACCCTGCCTTGTGCCCGATGCCTCCTGGGATAGGCTCCAGGTTCCCCGTGACCCTGAAAAGGAGTAAGCGGTTGCAGATGGATGGATGGATGGATATTTTATGCTCTAGTGATGATGTGCAGCACTTTGGTCAACACTCATGTTGTTTTAAACGTGCTATATAAATAAATTTGACTTTGACTTTATTTATTTATTTTTCTGCTTTAATGACGTCTCGTATGTCTGCCCTGAGCCAGCAATACTCTGCTCACACACACTAGTTTAGCTCATTCCCCTCCAAAGCCACGAGCGATACTATCGACTATCAGCGATACGTAGGGGACACAGTAGGCTTGCGCTGAGTGATGACAGAATCGGGAATCGCAGATTGAGTCCAACTATCATGATGGCTATCAAGTTGATGATTTAAATGTGTGTTGGAAGACCTGGTGTCTGCAGCTTTATGTAATATGTGTTACAATCAGCGATAGTTAGAGGGTGCAATGGCATATTACACACGATATCACAAGCCTTGGACATGATTGCACAACAATCTCGCAATTGAACAAGTACATATTTTAAAACTGTCAAAAAATATATATAAATGTTTTCTCGACGCTACGAAGCCTGGTATTAGATCCTAATACCTAATCTTATGCCCCTTTTGTTGTTAAACTGACCCATATAATGCAGAAAACCAAGCGTTGGCTATCAAAAATGGAGATTTCTTGGAAACAGATGCGCACACACACACACACACACACACACACACACACACACACACATATACCCTTTAATTGTTATTTTGCCTCTCAGATGATTGGCACATGTGCTTTGCTTTATTGGGAATTTATAGTACTGCAGAGAGTGCGGTTATATCTGCAAGCTTTATTTCCCAACTGCTGGCCAAAACCTCTTGACAAAACATACTGTTCAACAGCAACGCAATTACCTTTCATTACTAGGGAGTATTATAATGTTAGCTATTCACAGTGCGGCATTGCTTTATTCAGACCCTAGGAACAATGTCATATTGAATAGTGCATGTGTGGTTTAAGTGAGAGAATTACGAATGGTGGCTTTTGTCCCCTGAGCAGAATTACATCCGCCTCCATTACTCAGCTCTTGATGAGAATAATAATATGAAATCCTTTTCCCAACTTTTGCTCCTTTGATTCAAAATCCTTCCAGTTTCCTACATGGGAATTATCTCAGTTCTTTTCTTAAACGTATCGTATTGTATTAATCGTATAGTCCTTCGTCTCGGGTTTCGTTTCGTTTTAATTTCTCAGCATGCAGAATGTCAGTACAGATTCAACTGGAGTCATTATCCAAATGTATCCATTTCATCTTTCAGTATCAATGCGGTTTGTTTATTTATTTATTTTTAGCATGCACGCATTTCCTCTGTGTCTGTAAATGACCCGGATCGCTTTTTTTTGTTTGCTCCTGAATAAAATAAGTGTGAACTGGGGAGATCCCAGATACCATAACAAATCTGACACAGTATCCAGGTCGTGTAGCCTGACATCCTGTTTACATGATTAATGAGGTTTATTCGCAAGCACATTAAGCCACCAGTTAGAAGGCTGCTCTGAGGCTCAGTTGCCTGTCGCGACGTGCGATTGTCCAAAAGGCTACGCACAGCTGTGACGCCATTGTTCAGACAGAGAAGCGTGTGATGCCTGAGCCATAAAAATGGCTTTTATTATAAGGTGCTTAGCAGGTGTGAGAGCCAGTTCATATAATTTAGCACTTTAC
>JAFFST010048315.1:43487-69390 GCA_022414735.1 Noturus placidus | reverse complement strand
ATCCCAATGTTCCTGACATGTGTGAGAAATGTAAACTCTCTCCGTGTAACCTGAGTCATATGTTTGCACTTTGTCCCAAACTACAGAACTTTTGGAACTCCTTTTTTAGGACTATGTCCGACATTCTTAGAATCAATTTGGAGGTCTGTCCTCTGATTGCCATCTCTGGTGTTTCATCTCAGTGTCAGCCTCTGAACCTTACACAAGCTAGTGTTGTGGCCTTCGCATCGTTGCTTGCTCGGCGCTGAATAATGATGTCTTGGACCTCTCCACAACCCCCCTCTATGGAAAAAATCAAGTATAACATCAGAGGTAGCGGAGACTCATTTTTGGGAAAATGGCAACAGTTTATTACCTACTTCAAGGATGTACGCACCCTGGAGGTAGATTAAGGAGAGGTGGACGGTCAATACTATCCAACTTACCCCCTCTTCTCCCCCCTATTTTTTTTTTAAATTTCTTTCTTTATATATATTCTGTATGGATTTATGAAAATAATACGAAGCATATGTAATTGAATTACATGTACATGAATCATAAATAAATGAATCATATGTAAACATTCCTGGGTGGGGTGGGAGGGGCTGTTATTGGGGTAAAAAAATATTGATTCTGTATTGATATATTTTGTTGTACTCTGAAAAGTGTATGAGAATCAATAAAAAATATAAATAAATAAACAAAATGTTGTTTGACATCATTATGACTTCTGGAAAGGCAAGACTTTTAAATATCATGTCAGCTTTGAATAAAGGCTGGTATTGAGATAAACAGAGTTTTTTTATGGTCATGTTTATCATTTGTATGTCTTATTTATTACAGATTAAAGGGAATTCAAAACAATGAAATAGATGTTGCTTAATTGGACTGGAATCTTTAAATGCAGTGTTCTACATTTAAATGAATTTAAAAGGCTGTTTTTAAATTTTAGTAGAAAATTTGTGTCACCACAAATATATGAAAATCTATATATTGTACAAAACAATACATACAATTGACATAAATTTCTATTGTAACTCATTCTACACGTAACACAGTTGTGAGTGTTATTCTCACTCAAACGTCAGGGTGAACTCTGCTAACATGTGAAGCATGGCTGCTTTCAAAAGAACTATTACAGTGATAAATGACAGAAGCGGCTTTGACTGAAATCATTAACCTCATTAAGTCCTTCAGATCGGTTAGCTTGAGGAACTAACCTGTCTAAGCTAAGATTATAACCTTCATGAAAACTTAAAGTGTATCTCTTGCTGGACCTTAATCGTAAACCTTCTGCATTGTGATATAGTCTTTAACCATTAAAAATGTTGAGGGGATTCTGTGTCAGATTCATAAGTATGCCCCCCTCCCCCCATCCTCAGGTGGTTACCTAATGGTACGTGGTGAATCTGAATGCGTTAACCCTGTCTGGTGTATGCTGAACCCCTCCCAGTGGTCTAATTGTCTGTTCCTTAACAAGATGCTCCTTTTAAGTTAACGTGATAACAATCTCTAGCCCTGAGTTTAATTACGCGTGGAATAAGCAACCTTGAATGTTTCCTTAATGGGGGATTTTACTTCAATTTCTATTTGTACATAATTGGTGCTTCCTTGCCTCGGGTGTGTGTGTGTGTGTGTGTGTGTGTGTGTGTGTGTGTGTGTGTGTGTTTGATTGCTAGCAGCTCTTTATTTGGGTGCAGTCTGAGAAAAGTGGTGTAAGAAAGAACCAGAAGGAGAATTTTACACTAAAAGACTGCAGGAAGAGTCTTTCTTTCAAATAGAACATTGACTGTTCTTTTTGGTAGTGAGGAAGTTACCTAGTATTTTCGTTCTTATTTTTCACCTCTACCTCCTGTATTGTCTCGGTCTGGGAAAATGGAGTACATTGGTGTAATATTGCACTTGGTACATTAGAGAAAAGAGGTCTGAGGTTCTCTGGGGGTCATTGCTACACAGTGAAAGCTGCTTATTACAGATTAGGCTTCAGCGGCCACAGTATACGTAAATTCACTGACATTGTTTTCAAAGTAATAGCTTGTGGGTAAGTGGTAGCATTAGTGCCTTTTAAAGTTAATCAACATAAAGCCTTGACAGACAGTGTGTTTAGAAAAACACAATTGCATTACCAGATAAGAGCTGAGACAAATAAGGAGTCCATTTTAACAAAGGTACAGGTTTGGTAAATGTTGTTTGTGTGGTCTTTGTCTGTGGTAGTTTTGGTGTCAGGTACACAAGAGTCCTCAAGGACACGTGTGTGCATGTGCATGTGTAAATCCTTAGAGTTTAATTATTGTAAGAGATGCGGGAACAAGGACAACAGACACACAAACGCTCAGCATCAGAGACAGAGGTATACCTATAGATACATACAGGCATATGAACAAAACATCTGTGGTATTTCATATGTAAATATTTGTTTATAACCAAATAACTTATAAATATGAAATTTGCTTTTAGTTATTTGATATACAAATTGATCCAGAGTAACTCACAAAAGCAAAAAACAGCCAAAAGTTCAATGACCTAATGTACTTGGATAATAAGTCATGATTCAATCAGTACCCAAAAGATTAAGCACTAAGACTGGTTTGTGCAAGTACTCTAGTGTCTAGTCTGTAGTGGACAATAGCAAAATCTAAAGACCTAATTAATTTAGGGGGAGAGAACTTATCAGGGGGAAATATCCTGAATTCGGGTCAAACAAAAACCAACAATGTTTTCTGGAAGTTTCTTGTTAACATTAGGATTCTTTCAGGAACCATTCATGTTTCAAAAGCCTTTGAAACAAGGATTCTGAAGGCACTTTTAAAGGTTTCACCAGTGAGACAATCTGAAGAATCTACAAGATATCTTCCAGGAACCTTTTGCTTTTACAGTAATCAAATCTGGGAATACCATACATGTGATCTTGAGCCATTTCTAGAAATAAGCCGGCTCTGGAGGTTGATAACATAATTAATATAGTTTAGATCATTTAAATTTCCACTTAGACTCCTAGCTGTTTGTGGACTTTAAGGGTGTTGATGGTGATGGAAAGGTACAGAATAAGGCAATTCCTTGCTGCGAGGTAGATCAGATTCATTAAGTCTGTGTGGACATAGGGTGCATGCTCTGGATTTACTAAACACCTCCTTCAACTCAACATAGCATTCAGGAATCATAGTTTCTTGGGTGGTTTCATAATACAGAAACTGAGTTCTTAAGATCGTTAGGGGAGCAGGCTGTGATTTGTTATTCAGTCCATGATTCATGGGCTGTGACATTGGAGCCAGGGTAAAACAGAGCACAAAGGAGTTGTTAGGGGATTCCTTGGCCTCTTTGAAGTTTTTGCCCACTCCAGTGTTGGCTGAAAGAGAATAGGACATGTCTGAATGGTTTGACCATGAAAAGTTTTCATGAAACAGACACTGTGATGAAGTGGGTTGCCTCTCCACAGAAGAAGCAGAGACATTGCTCCAGATGACATTTTTTGACAGTTAATTTGGGGTGATTTGAGGCTTAATGAATCTCCTTCTCGATGGTGGCAGGGACAGAATGAAGTCTCAGTTCTCTTTTCATCCAGGAGATTGTCTAGGCGAATGGACAAACTGATGAGTGCATCTAGTTACAACTTTCTGTCGTAGCAAACCAACTCTGAAATCACATCCCTTTTTAGCCCCTGATGGAATGCAGTGATGAGTGTAGGCTTGTTACATCTGCTTTCAGCAGCTAACTCAAAACTCTAGGGCATACTCAGATGTAGACCATGAACCTTGTTTCAGGGACATGAGATGCTCACCAGCTAATTTGTCATCGGCAGGATGATGGAACATGTTGTGAAACAGTTATATAACTGCACAGTGTCAGCCTTGTTCAACCAGACCTCAGTGGCCCAATCAAGTGCCTTTCCAGTGAGCATTGCGATGAGCTGGGGTAATTTCTCTCTTTCAAACTTGATCTCTTGTGAAGTAGAAAACAGCGAGCAATGTAGTAGAAAACATTGGCACTTGAAAGGATCATCATCCTTGCCAGTTAGGCAATGAGAAGCCTATTATGTGGCATGGGCACTGCCAGGACGTTACTGCAGTTTGTTAGGTGTTGTAGCTAATTGGAGTTACAAATATATTCATAGATCCTCTTGCCATGATCTCAACACCACCACCACCATTACCACCATCAACAACAACAACAACCATAAACTCCTGGCATTTAAAACTAATTAATTGTCCCTAAAAGAATGTCTATAAATGGTCTTTTTGAATTTTTTCATTAATTTCCATATGACAAGATATGTATGTGGTTTTTGTTCCTTAGTAAAGTGAATATTTATTAACTCAATCCAGAGAGTTACTGATTAGCTGGGCTAGAAGTTTAAATCTGTATGTCTTGATTAATTCATTGTTGTTCTCATTCAAATTACCATAACTGTATCATATTTATTGCAAGGACAAATGTAGCCCAGCCACATGGTGGCACTGTGCCCTCGAGCAGAGGTTCTCAATCAGTGAGCTGTCAAAGAGTGAATGATGAACTGGCGGATGGGTAGGAAATCCCCATGTCTGCTAACATCCCTTTTCTAATGAGAAGAAAAGGAATTACAGACAGTCTCTCATTTCTCATTAGGAAGGCTCACTGTCAAACTGTCTGCTGGTGAAATTTGTATAAACAATTCAAAGTGAAATGACGAAAACACCCAAGTCATGCAAAAGCTGAAAGTACAGTATGTCCGTTAGTTGTCCAGAGGCAGCACATCGTAATATAGTGTGTTTGTCAAATGCAAATGAAAGGCTGTAATCGCTTTTATGTGGCCTGTGGGTCTGAGGATAAAAGCAGGGGTGACTCATTGGCTTGCAAGTGTTAAGCACATCCAACAGAAAAACAATCATCCTCTCCTCCAGAGTGGGTCATGAAAACATGAAAGCTACAGTACTGGTGTGTGTGTGTGTGTGTGTGTGTGTCTGTGTGTGTGTGTGTGTGTGTGTATGTTCAAAGTTCCGAAAGGCAAAAAACAAGGGTCTACAAAATACAAACAAGTACAATTATTAGCATTGAACACAGCAGGGTGAGCACTAAAAAGGCTGAGTTAGTGGATCGTTACGGCTCTGTCGCTTTATGCTTGCAGTGAAATAGTGCCATGTTTGGGTTTCACTGTCTTCCTTCTCATTCTCCTCAGCATTACAGTTTATGTTTGCCATTGATGGGAGAAGACTCCTATTATGAGCCCGTCACAATTTACTCTCATTGTCATCTTCGTATCCTCCCCACCGTGACAGCAACTGCTGCAAACACTGATACTGCCACTCATTAGAAGGACTTACATATTTATATTTCGTTACTTGAATTTTGTCCATGATCAGAAGAGCATGTCGGGAAGTGCTTAATGTCAGAAGTCTTTGTGTGGCACTGGGAACAAAAACAGTGCTATTAGCTTGCTACTGATAATTGCTACAAATGGCAGCACACAAGAGTCTCATTGAGTGAAAGTGCATAGTGACAGGCTGGTATTGAGACATTTTGGGGGCTGTGGCTCATGGAAAAAAGAGCACCTTGCACTCACTCAACCCACACATGCACTACTCCTACTACACCTACTCTGATGCTACCACACCATTTCTAATAACACGGACCCTGTTCAGAATAAACCCAAAACACATTATTGCTTGAAGAAGCAACACTTTAATAAGCAGTGTAATCAGTCAATGTTATTCACAGGGTTGTCCAACTTCAGGCTTGAAGGTCTGCAATTTCACTGCTCTAACACACATACTATCCATGGTTGAATTTCCTACAAAATAATTGTTAATTGGTAGAATAATCTTCACATTGAACATTCTCTGCCAGCAGGATAGTCATTAATTTGAGAGAAGTCACCAACCTGTGCAGAAATCTGCCCCTTTGGGACTACTATTGGATATTGGTTAATTGGTGACAAATTCATTCATGTCATTATGCTGATTAACGTACCACTGCCACAGTTATTGGAACAAGATCAGATAATTAACCAATTAAGCAATCTGGATATAGAATTAATAGAAACAAATAGAAACTCACTTGTCAAAATGTAACTTCTATAAGGTAAATGTGTAAATTACCATGCATAGGGAGGCTGTGGCTCAGTTGGTAGAGCGGGTTGTCCACTAATCCACTAACCGTGGGGTTGGCGGTTCGAATCCCGGCCCGGGTGACTCCACATGCCGAAGTGTCCTTGGGCAAGACACTGAACCCTAAATTGCCCCCAATGGCAAGCTGGCAGCTCTGCTACCATTGGTGTGTGAATGTGATCTCATTAGTAAGTCGCTTGTAAATGTAAAAATGATATTTCTGTAAAGCTGCTTTGAGACAATGTACCATTGTAAAAAAGCGCTATACAAATTGATTATTATTATTATAGTAAAGGCGGCAACATTAAGAAGATTATATTTTAATAATAATTAGCAAGCTAGATAACTTGTTTGAAGAAATAACATTGCAAAATTGTTCTAAAACCTCTGCTGTAATACTGTTTTGTTTTTATATTATCAAAAAATTTATAGAATGTTCCTAAATAACATGGTAGAAATTGATCCTACAATGAAAGTACTTGGAGCAATGTTGTAGGAATGTTTCTAAAACAATTTCTCAAATAATCCATAAACCGGCAATTTTAGAAATGAACGTTTCTAGAACCATGAGATTAAACATTAAAACATTCTGCTATGCTAAAATTGTTAGCTGGTTTGTATCCAACTGAATGAATTTCTTAATAAAATAATCAGCAGTGATGTTGATTCTGTACTTTGCCTGTAAAAGAAGTAAGCATTATATTAATATTCAGTATAGAGATATTCAGTATACAGTATATGTAAGCTTAGGGTGGTTAACTGATGATCGTGTGAATGTTGTACAGGGGCAATAACTAATGAGTACTGTACCAGAGGGGTTGCCTGAAATCTAACTACATTTCCTGGCACAAAGGTGAGCCTTGATCTTGGACAGTAGTGCAGCCAGGGGCAAAATAGCGATCACAGGGCTGACAGTTGCACTCTACATATCTTTGCTGTATGTGAAACCCAGAGGCTACATAAAATACAGTTATTCTACATGTTGGCCTAAAGGGCATGGTACCGTTTGAGAGTTGAAGTGTCTATCTGAGCATGTGCTGTATGTAGTTGTCTTTTGCTGGGACCATGAGGAACACATCCTTCACGGTCATGCTAATGGGCCATTGTTGCACTAAGGTTCCCCTCCCATGCTCACTCCTTCACCCACTCCCCAGGGTGAGCTGGGCCTCAGCACCATTTGTGAAGTGCCATTAAGGTTTGCTCTCCATGTGTGAAATTGTTTTGATGGACTGTGATGGGCTGAGTAGAGGAGAGGCGATGCTTGGCTGCCTCTGCATGGTCATCCTGTCCTGTTGGCCACTACTAAAAGCCCTATTCAAATTCAATGATTAAATGGCGTGCTTGATTAAACAATGGAAATAATTACATCTGAACACCAGGAAAGATGCTTTTGGCTCATCGAAGCTTTGGGTATTAGGCACTTGATGACAAGGAGGAGGATGTGTGGGTGTGGGTGAGTGCATACATGTGCATGCTAGAGTGGAAGGCACTGAGTGGTACATGAGTTCCCTTTCTGAATGAATCTCCATATCTAGCAATTGGGCAGCTGAATGACTTCGACTGGGATGTGGGATGATTTGGAAGTGTGAATAAACCAGCAGTAGTTTGTCTTCATACCGTATGTCACTGGTTGCGTCCTGGATTACAGATGGTTAATTAAACCTCCAGCATTTTCAGATAACGTCTCTGAATGCCGAATTTCTACGAATGTAAGCTGTGCCAGCCTCATTATTAGCTCAATTCAGCTAAATGCCTGCATCAATAAGAAATGAGTTGTCGGTGGTCATGCAGGTCACATGACTGTGCCCCGCCCTTACTGCCAAAAGTCCCCAGCTAAGAGGAAAATGAAATATTAATCTCTCTCACATTCATAATTCAGCAGCAGGAGGCAGGCAGCCATCATTTGTGCAGCCAGGCCAGGCAGATGACCCTCCGATTAGAGTTCCACAGTCCAATTCACACCACAGGAGGGATGGAGAAAGAAGGAGGCCATGCATTTCTGCTGGTTTTGAAGAGTGGCACACATGCTCGCTAACTCTGGTTCTGCTCTGGTGGGAGGAGTACAGTACAGCCTTGCTTTGGGGCTGAGAGTCAGGAGATTAAACACAGGGATGTTTCATCTAGAACAAAGATGTTGAAAATGGATGAGTGGTCTGGTGGGAGGCAGGTGAATCACAAAATGAGCTTTCATGGTGTGCGTGAGTGGAACAATAAAAAGTGAGCAGAAGACTGAAAATGCCCTGTTTGATAAAGTGCTGATATAGTTAAAGTGCATGGTTAAATACAGATGACACATGTCAATGTGCATACCGTGTTGCCACTTCCTTTGTGTCTATTTCACACAGAGAGAGCCTGTGTCTATCTGACTTGTTTTTGTGTCTGTATCTGTATCTCAAAGAACGCACATGTTTGTTTTGTGCATGCAGTGCAGAGTAATTAGCATCGTTGACATTGTTCTTGCCTGCCAGGCTAATCTGTGTATGAGGCGCTTATCAGCACTGGTGTTTACCGAGTGTGCCTGTTAGATCAGGTCTCCATTAGCCTGCTGCTAGGTCTCTGCTCTCCGCTATTGTCCATCACGACGCCTGGCCACAAAACCAGGCCTCATGTCCTTATTGTTTAAGAACAACCAGCCAAGACAGCCATCAGCAGGCAGCGGGCAGATGGCCACATTCAGCAGCACTAACAATACAAATAGCTCGACCCAGAGTGCACGTGTGGATCCCAGTGCTGACTGAACCTTGCACTTCCACAATTCAGGGCTGATTTCCAGAGAGGTAGAGCAAATAAATTGTGTCCGTTTTTCAAACCAGACCATGTTAAGACTGATGATGGGTGACATATTTCTTCTTTCTTTCTTTTTTTTTTTTTTTTTTGTCAAAATCCATAGCTAATGGAAAAGTGAGAAATTAGAAATGTGAATATAGTGTTTTGAAGAAGGAAAGACAAGTTAATGGTTGCCAATTATGTGGAATCCTGGTGTGAAACATTCTTCACTGTGCATTAAACATATTTCCAAAGAAATAGCTCTGTCATTCAAATAGTGCACCAGAGTATTTGATTGTGACTAAACTTGCACAGTCAGCCAAAGAGTACAAGTTGAACTTTCTTTAATAATAATAATAATAATAATAATAATAATAATAATAATAATAATAATAATAATAATCTGTTTTCATCAGTCAACTTGGTCATCGGACAATAAATCTTTCACCTGCATCAGTCTGCAGTTGATTCGTTCTACATTTGAATCTGCTCATGCAAATCTGGCTTATGAAATGAATCCCCAAGGCATAGATGGAAACATTTGCATTTGTATGAAGGCTATGTGTGAAGTGTGTGCTTGTGCTAAGGAATTTCTGAGTGTCATATAATGAGTAAAGAGTTCATTAAAAAATATAGTTTGAAATGTTATACTCACGCTATTGTGCCTGCCCTGAGGGCATACATCACAGAGTGCAATGATGTGTGTCAAACAGTATGCCTAATATCACTGCTTAAATCAAACATTATTCATGAATACATAAAATTAGAGATAATCACATAAATTAAACTAACTTTTGCAGGCCTATAGACCGTTATATGGACTGCGTTTATACTGTAGCTGCAACTGCAGTTTTTCTGCTCTTCGGGACCTGCATTAATTGAATAATGGCCAGTGGCAGCTGGCGTGGCTGCCGAGAGCTGGTGAGGAATGCGGTTGTTGTACTGCGCCTTGGTCAATCTGCTCGGATCAAAGTAGAGGGAGGAGGAGCTGAGAGGGCAAATGGAGGAATGTTTTCAAGGCCCCCGAAAAGCTCATATGAATTCAGGGCATGTCTCTCTCAGGGAACACTCTGTATTAGCAGGGGAATGTGTGGGAGTTGGGGGAAAATGTCTTTTCGCTCTAAATCTGCTCTAGTTAGAACATTGCAGGCTGGGTGTAAGACTGACACATGATTGAAAAATGATGAGCTGCTGCTAATGGTGACCTAAAGAAGGGAGGATGGATAGATGGATGGTGGAGAGATGGGTTTGGGAGTAGAGGGGGGATGTGACATGAGGCAGCTGTTCTGTAAAGTCGAGGAAGACCAGACACTGCAGGGAGGAGGCCAGTGGGAGGGGAAGCACTTGCCTTTCTCTCTCTCTCTCTCTCTCTCTCTCTCTCTCTCTCTTTCTCTCTCTCTCTCACTCACGTTAATTCTCTCCATCTTTCCCTCACCTTGCTTCTGCTTTCCTCTTTCCTGCCAGATCAAATGAGCTCCATCTCTGTGTAGACAGCAGCAGGGAGGAGAGCTCCAATGCTTTTGAATGGGGATCGTATGTGCCATCCAAGATAAAACAATCCACCAGCACAAACTTGTTTTCTTTTCATTTTAATGTGTTTCTTAAAAATAGCAAGAGCCCAAGCTGTTCAGGTCCAACCCTCCAGCAAGGGAATGAGCTATGTCTAAACTACATCAGAAATCCTCCTTTAAAAACTTGGGAGAAATATAGTATTCCCCTCATGTGTAGTGGTCATTTGTTTTAAATAAGCATGTCCAAGTCAGGGTCATTATCCTTGGACCCTCAAACTAGAGGTTTTTAAAATGTGTTCTATTTAGAGGTTTGCTCTTAAAGCTGGCACAAGAATGAGACTTTGGTAATGCAGGTCAAGGGGCTGCACGAAACCTACACTGTATAAACCTTTCATAACAGCTGACATAAACCTACCAGTGTTAACACAAATCTGTGTTATGGCAACCAACAACGTAGGGGTGACCTATATTAGAGCAACATGACAAATGATTTAGTAACTTAGTGCACTTTTGCATGTGAGAGTTACATAATGTGAATCTGGCACAGTAGATAGCATTGATGCCGTTGATTCCTTCCACCTGCCAAAAACATGTCTATAAGTGAAGTGACTATTCTAAATCGCTTCTATGTGCAAATGAGTGTGCATGCTGCCATGGGATGGACTGGCAGCCCAACTAGCATTTATTTCCACCTCATGCCCAGTGTTACCAGTACGAGCATATGGCCCAGATCCACCATGACCATGGTCAGTTACTGAAGATGATTGAATGAATGTCATTGTGAAACATTGCTAAATGAATTGCACATTACACTGTCAATACAATATCATGAAATTGTATGGCAAGTGCATCTATCCATTTTCCATACCGCTTATCCTACACAGGATCACAGGGAACTCTGGGCATGAGGTCGGGGACACCCTGGATGGGGTGCGAACCCATTGCAGGGCACAATCGCACACACATTCACACACTATGGACAATTTTGAAATGCCAATCAGCCTACAGTGCATGTCTTTGGAACAGCTGAGGAAACCAGAGTACCTGGAGGAAATCCCCAAATCATGGGGAGGACATGCAAACTGCACACACAGGGAGGAGGAAGGATTTGAAGCCCCAACCCTAGCAGTACGAGGCAAATGTGCTAATCACTAAGCCATCATGATTGTTAATTCAGCCCAGAAAATGTCTTTTGTAAGCAATGTCATTTGACTCAGGTGTTATGTCAATTTGAAAACAAGTCGTCTTTGTGAGCGCTGATAGTTGTACAAATAAGCCTTTAAAATATTTATGTCATTTTATGGCATGTTATCATTAAGCCCTATGTAAGTGCTATGTAGCTCTATGAACACGGCAATCAAATACAGCATTACCAAGACATTGTTCATTATACCCTTCATGGTTATGTGATCTAATCAGAAATTCCTACCAATCTGAATGAGTGAGGGTGATGTAGTTGGATTGTTTTTGATCTTATGCAAATTAAATTTTTGTGAGACAGAGCAGAAAAAAGTACAGACACATTACCATCAAAGGAGCAATAGTGGTTCATAAGTTCACAGTATGCATCTTAAACAAGCTTTAAAGGTACACTACATTCAATTTCCAATGTAAAGAAAATAGTTTATTTTGCACGAACTGGCACACTTTAGTGTTATGTTTGTTTATATTGTATGTGCATTCTGTAGTTTAATTGAAGGACAAAAGGAAATGTATGTGTAACTCACCTCTGCAATTTCTGGCTATAAATAAAACAGAAAATCAAGTGTATCCAAACAGAGTGTTCTGTTTGGTGTCCCTTTATCTTCCGATCCTGACCACGAAACATGTTTTCATTCAGCTGGGTTTGTGTGGAGGTGTAATTGCTGCGCGTTATTTCCCCCTCGGTGCACAAGAGAGCTTTGAGCTGCAGCATTAGTCCAGCAAACAGAAAACACTCTGCTGTAACACTGACTGCAGAAATCCTGGCCAGTCACTTCAAACACACCACACTTACTATGTTTTAAAGAATTACTGCCTACAGCCTGTACAGGGATCCATTCATCATGGATAACTCTGTCTGCAGTTTTTCATAAAACAAGATTTAATTAGTGCACAAACTGATTTACTTTTATTTGCTCATGTGATTTATGTGAAGCTGTTCTATCAATGCCTGCACAGTAACATGTTCTTAACAAGCTATCTCCACATTCTTATCACTCCACACATCTACTAGTCAACAGATTTTGGGAAGAGACAGCGCTTTTCCATCATTAATCCCCTGTGAATGCTAACTGTAATTGCAGCTGCAGGATAAAAACGCCATTCCTTTTACATGTTGCAAGTTTGAGCTCCCTGATCCTGACAGGAACAATATTTGCAGAGCTGCAGAGGAATCTTCATTGCATATTCAGGCTGTGAGTCAGAAAGCTAATCCACTCAGTCTCAAATGGGAAGCATCATGATTAGGATTATTTATAATCAGTAATATGGCTTTAGTGTTTATGAGCTCTGACCTGTAGATAGTAGATGAGACAGAGAGATAGATCGAGATTTCATTCTAAGTTGTACTAATACTGTATGTAGGCTAAGAGTAATCACTGAACTGCTGAAGTGTGGGAAAGCTGGCATGTATTGGTTTTCTCTAAATGCACCCATGCAACTGTGACTTCATTACATTCATTTACATGTATACCATTTCTGTGTCCCGTTGAAAAGAATAGAAAAAAAACCCAGACAGGTTCATCCACTTTTGATTATATTTATGCAAAAATTTCCCACCATGGTTTTTTTTCCCCACATTGCTAAAAACTATAGTAACCAAGGTTACAGTATGTGGATATTATGGTTATTATGTCTACTGTGGTAAAACCATTTTTTATTTGATATAACTGAAAAAAAGCACATTTTTTTTCTTTATGAACTCTGCATCATCAATCAATTATATCTTTACTGAGTTTATTTTTATTTTAGTATCATTTGTGTTACAATTGACCATGCATCCATCCATCCATCCATCCATCGTCAACCGCTTAATCCTTTCCAGGGTCACGGGGAACCTGGAGCCTATCCCAGGAGGCATCGGGCACAAGGCGGGGTTCACCCTGGACAGGGTGCCAGTCCATCACAGGGCACAATCACATACCATGCAGTGTTACATTAAACTTTAGATTGGACTGTTGCAACATGTAGCATGTCTGACTGTCTTGTCTCTAGATTTTAAAAGCTGGGTTATGTTATTAAGTTATGGGTATTTATTTGGGACTTAGAAGCGGGCCCTCTCTGCTACTGGCACAGATATTGCAAGCTACATAAAGAAGGATATTGCACTGCTCTCCACAAGGCAGTCAGTACAAAATCTAAATCCAAAACACCATTATAGAACTGACATACTGTACATACATAAGCATCTGAGAAAATGAGCAAGTGGAGCACCTGCACCCTTTACTTTTATTAGAGGAGGAGCAAGCATATAGTTTTGTTCCGCCACTTTGAAAAGGATTCAGTGAAGATGCATCACTGTATGCTGCAGGTCTTGGCAACTATTAGAAGTGTAACAACCCAAATGGTTGCGCTCCCAAGCACAACCAGTTCAACAGGACCAATTACCTGTGCAACACACAAGAATGCGTAGTTCTTCACAATAAAGTCGTACTAACATGGACAACATTTTTAATTAATAATTTTTTGCGTGACCGTGCTTCCCAGAAGAGCATTTTGCCTGTTCATCGCTGACCTGAAGAGTAACTGTGCATCAGAGTCAACAAAAGAAGCTAAGCAGTAAACATTACTTTGCTAGCTAAAACACAAACTCTTGTTGTTGGGGAAAGAGTCTCTCAGTGCACTGCTTATGTACGGTGAATTCATTCATTTCTGCAGTGTTATATGCAGCTCTTATAGAAGATACCTATGAAGTGTCATCAATATGTATGACGAACATCTAGATTTATTACTTAAGCATAATCTATATGTATAATCGATATTTAGAAGCATAATCTAAATCCACAGGACAATGTTTGATCAAGTTATATTCTAAGTGTATATATTCTAAGTTAGATGAATTCTGTGTCTTAAGGTACAAGAATTGTTCTGTATCAGCCGGTACTTTTCTGCACAGCAATAACTTGGCATTAGATATTCGCTTTTGTAAGTAAACAACCTTGAGCCCAGATACCAATTAAGGAGTTAGGATACGGCCTTAGGAAGGGAGTTAGGCTTCAGCTAAGAACAGCGGATAGAAACAGACAGAAGCTCATTGAGACATAAGAAGGGAGTGTTGATCACTTGATCAAGACTCTGTCTGAGTGAAACCTTTTTGTAAAAATAAAGGAAACTTTGTCCTCATAAAACTTTTTACGAGAAAAACAACTAAATGAGTATGCTCCACAAAAAAAAAAGAGGAAAGGCAAAACCCCGCCCACAATGAGTACGCTGTGAAGAAAAGTATAAAAAGTGCTGTGTGTGTTTGCATATTGAGTCTTTCTGCAGACTGTCTCACTTTATTGTTTCAATAAAGTTTATTTACTTTTCAACATCTACTGAACCACTGTCTCTGAAGATTGTTTTCCACAACACTCTAAGGCTTACAATCGAAAGCTACCAGTCTTTAACTTCAGCTAGCTAACTTAAAAAAAGGATGGAAAGAAAAACCAAGGTTGGATTTTATACATAATATTGCATTTAGAGAATGTCTCAAAGATTATGGTTAATTCATTAATAATTGATGATGATTTCAACGATGTGCTTTCATTTTCATTAAAATTGTGATCAAATTATTTCATAATGATTTTTTTCATCCTCAGAACAATTAACAAGGCACACGTGCTGCCAAGTGTTCTTTAGCTATGACTTGATAGTAAAATCATGTTCCAGATGGAGTCACTGTGGGACCCAACATTAGAATTAATTTCTTCCTGCAATTTTAGGACTGTAACATATTTCAGACATTAAGCTCCTGTGGAGGAGCTCACTGGCATTCACAAACAGCAGAGGTTAATGTGTGTGTCCAAAACAAAAGCATAGCCCTATCGACTGTCTGTTAAACGCACTGCAAGAATGCTTGCACAGACTCTCACACAGTTCTCACACTGATAAATCACCTCTGCACTGTGGCTGTATGTCAGGGGTGTCCAATCTTATCCGGAAAGGCCTGGTGTGGGTGCAGGTTTTCATTCCAACCAAGCAGGAGCCATACCTGATTCCACTTGTTTAAACAGATGATCTTGGCTTTCAAGAGACTCAGGTGTGGCTCCTGCTTGGTTGGAATGAAAACCTGCACCCACACCGGCCCTTTCCGGATAAGATTGGACACTCCTGCTGTATGTGTAGTCTGTCCCTGCTCTGTCACATGATAATGCCACCAGACTGGCCAAAGAGGTTGCTGGCTCCAGAGTGTGTGTGTGCATGATGATTGTGAGTTTCAAATTTAAAGCTGAAATCAAAACCTTTTTTTTGTTTGTTTGTTTAAGTACCGGGTCATACCGTGCAGGATGTTTTGGGAAACAATCAATAACGATCATCATCCATCACAGCGACTGTCTCAAAGTCTTCTGATTTTTAATCAGAACTGGACAGTTAAAGATCGGACAAACATTGCCTGGCCATATTTAACTGTCCAATTTCACTGAGCCTGTGTCCAGTGTAGCATCAGATTCATTGTGTTTTATGCTCTAAGGTGCTTTTCTGCTCATCACTGTGGTTGCTTGAGTACATTTTTTCATTTTTGAGACTGCTGTCTGTAAAATTCCCTGATGATCAGCAAAATACTAAAATACTCAACCAAGCCTGTCTGGCACCAAAAACCACGTCACAGTCAAATCAACAAGACCGTATTTTTCCCCGTTCTGATGTTTGATGTGAATATTATCTGAAGCTCTTGACCTGCATCTGCATGATGTTATGCATTGTGCTACTGCCACATGATTGGCTGATTGGATAATTAGATAAATGCTCAGGTGTAAATGTACAGGTGTTCCTATTAAAGCGACGAGTGATTCTATGTCACGCTTTGGAAGCAAATGAGTGAACATCTTATATTTTAGTTCATGTAGCTGATGAAAACAAATATTAGCTTTTATTTGTATTTAATCTGCTGCTAATAATAATTCAAACTATCTGTGTAAATAGCAATCTCTTGTTCATAACACTTTTTATTGATTCTCATACACTTTTCAGAGTATAACAAAATATATCAATACAGAATCAACATTTTTTACCCCGATAACAGCCCCTCCCACCCCACCCACCCAGGAAAGTTTACATATGATTCATTTACTTAGGATTCATGTACATGTGATTTAATTACATATGATTCATTGTCATAAATCCATACAGAATCAAACTTTTAACCCCAGTAACATACCCCCCCCCTCCCCCCAAGATTTATATATGATTCATTTATATATGATTCATTTATATATGATTCATATATATGTAATTTTACATGTGGTTCATTTACACAAGATTCATTTATAATTCAAACTATCTGTGTAAATAGCAATCCCTAAATGTGTCCATAAGTGTAGGAGATGTAAAACATTTAAGCTTGCATGGGGGGGGGGGGGGGGGGGGGGGGCGGACAGGCTTTAGATCTGAAATGTGAATTACATTTACTGATTTATTGAAATCCACTCATCTCATCTACTCATGAAATCTAGCCAAATAACAAATAATTCTTACTTGTAATTTTGTTATTTGTACAGAGAAATATGTGTAAGGAATGTAAGAGAGGGAGAGAGAGAGAGAGTGTGAGAGAGAGCGAGAGAGATTGTGTGAGATTGTGTGCAGCGAAATCTTCTTGTCTGCTTGCTTTTATTATATCATGGCTGGACAAAAGCCCAGCGATACCAGTGAGAGCCCAATGCACCAGACACTGAAAGAGAAGAATACAGAAAGACATTTTATCCACAATTGATTGCATTACAAGGGTAGAACACACCATCTAATTTCTTCATCTCTGTTCCTCTCAGTCTTCTGCCCCACCCAACTTTTCCTGTACATACTTCACATCTGACAGTTTAGCAGCTTATGAAAGCAGAACTCTCTTTCCACATATTATTCAACTCAGTTAAAGGCTTTGTTTGTTCACTTCCTCACTTTTTCCTCCTTTGTTTATATCCCTATGCAACCAGGATATTCACCCAAATGCTCCTAATCTCTTCCTTCTCAACGAGTGTGACTCCTTGAGCTCTGCTAAACAGTGTGCAGTGCATATCTCTCCTGGCTTAATGCTCTCCCTCTCTCTCTCTCTCTCTCTCTCTCACACACACTCACACACACACACACACACACACACACACACGAGTCAAAATGCTTTCATATTGCATTATTTTCTAATTTGATACAACAATGTTTTATTACCAATTATATTACTGAGAACAACTGGAGTGATATTTATATGAATTTATATGAATTTCAGAGTTTCTTTGTATTTGGGAAGTCCTCTTTTTTTTTAAATGACAATATGCACTCAAGCTGCCATTGACATTTTAGATAAAATCCATTAGTGTGTCAACTGAACACATGCTTCAATAGTAGAAATGAGGCGTGAGGAACATCTGACCTTTTGTACAAAGCAGTTAACATGGTAAAAATAGTGCAGAATCTTGAATATTAAATATTCAAGATATTGAACATTTGCTTTCTTTGTTTGAAATATTTAAAAATTGTAAAACCTTCTGTTTGTTTTAAAATGGAAAAAAAAAATTCAATATGTGGTCTCAGACGTTTAGACTCCACTGTCGATGTGTGCTGTAAGCATTAAAACATTCAGTGCTGTGCATAATCATAACCATGTGTGTAGAAAATTATAATTACTGAACACAATTAATTGATTATTTTTAATACTAGTAATTAATTTCCATTTTAGGAGGGGAAAAATAGACTTCCCTAGGCAGTGATTGCGTCTGTCAGTTCAGTAAATACATTTTGTGCATTGAAGAACAGTGGGAGCAACCTCATGGTGGGCTTCTGATGAAGGGGAAAAAAATAATAATTACATCTGATTGGACAGACCCTCATTCATCATTATCCAGCTTCACTGCAGGCCTACTGTACTGACAGCACCACACAGGAGTAACAACACAAGCCAATCAGCCGAGCTCATGGGAGGCCCATAGAACAGCAGTCTGGCTCATTACACTGGGAATCCAGTCCACAAGCTCAGGCCATGGGTCTTCTTACTGTTTCTCATTCAAATTCTTGTGCTCTCTCGCTGCACTTCACTTGGTCTGTTCAGTTTTTGCAAGACGAATAGAGCTGCTGTTGTAACTTAAGTGTGGGAGCCGAGGTTGGGCAGGTCATTCTTCCATGCTTTCTCGTTGAAGTGGAAGCAGCTATTGTGTAACTAGTCTCCAGTTTCCAGGCAATTATATCACCTTGACAGAATAAGGGAATGAAAGCTGCAAATGCAAGTTTCATAAATCAAATAAGCGCAATCCAGGCAATCTTGTAGAAAGAATAACATACATACCATACACAGTTTGTTGACTGTTAAAAATTCAAAATGTCCGATAAAATTAAAAATTTCAGACACAATGTCCGATGAAAGTATTAACACGAAGTAGACACAATACATTCACACCTAAATAATGTCTCTGTTAGCCCAAATTAAATTGTTTTTCACGTTTCTTCTTTAGTCTGTACTCAGATTTGGTGTGGGAAATTATATGATTTTCATTATTAAAATTTCTTTGTCAATGTAAATATATGGGGCGAACTGCAGTTTAACGGTTAACGGCCCCAGGACACGTTGAGTGGCAACAAAATGTCTTGGCGGAAACTCTAATATAATACATTAGTGGAGCTGACCAGTACTGAAACAAAGGAGAATCATTCCATTGTTACAGCTCTGCAAGTGAAATAAGAAACCATGTCAGTTGCATCATCACATCCTGTGCAAAATTCACTGTCAAACACTTCTGCCATGATAAATCACTACAGTGTTCAATTGTTAACAATCCGAACTTCAGCAAATATAAATCAACCAACAAACCTCTCAAAATGGGGTGAAGTTTGAATCACCACATGCTTAACTGCAACCTATTGCTCAGTGAGCCTGTAATAAAATAGAATCAGTGTCCCATTGCAGTATCCATGGATGTGATCCCTAGAGAGAGAGGGTGGAGTACAATGCAAAAACACAGTCACACAATGACTCACTCATTCCACCCATGACCTCATCGGTGGTCGACCCCCGGGGTTTCTGGGAACAGGAGTGGAAACGGAGTGTGGGGTGTAAGTGGTAGGCAGACAAACAGGCAGGTCATCTTCCATGGAAACAAAACAGAAAGATAAAACAAATGAGGTGAGGGTTTGCTACTGGAAATAGGTGTGTTGTGTTGTGTTGTGTTGTGCAGCCTCATTTAGTAGCACCAACAGGTTTACACTCAGTATTGCATCAGATCATAAATATGCTGCATGTAATGAGTGGGATGTATGCTGCATGTAATGAAGGGCAGCAGATGGTAACAAAAGAGCAGCTTCATTTAATGTGGGAGAACCATAGATGCACCTATAACAGAGCTGGATAGCTGATGTTATTCCTAGTGTTTCTTTATGTGCTGTTAAATTACAGGGTTGTCTATGGATAAAATGTGAAAAAAAATATTCTGGGGGAAAATGCAGATATGACAAAAAGTGTAAGAATCCTTATACAGTATCACACAAAAGTGAGTACACCCCTCACATTTGTGTAAATATGTGATGATACCTTTTCATGTGACAACACTGAAGAAATGACACTTTGCTACAATGTAAAGTAGTGAGTGTACAGCTTGTGTAACAGTGTAAATTTACTGTCCCCTCAAAATAACTCCACACACAGACATTAATGTCTAAACCGCTGGCAACAAAAGTGAGTACACCCCTAAGTGAAAATGTCCAAATTGCGCCCAAAGTGTCAATATTTTTTGTGGCCACCATTATTTTCCAGCACTGCCTTAAACCTCTTGGGCATGGAGTTCACCAGAGCTTCACAGGTTGCCACTGGAGTCCTCTTCCACTCCTCCATGATGACATCACGGAGCTGGGAGATGTTAGAGACCTTGTGCTCCTCCACCTTCCGTTTGAGGGTGCCCCACAGATGCTCAATAGGGTTTAGGTCTGGAGACATGCTTGGCCAGTCCATCACCTTCACCCTCATCTTCTTTAGCAAGGCAGTGGTTGTCTTGGAGGTGTGTTTTGGGTCGTTATTATGCTGGAATACTGCCCTGCGGCCCAGTATGGGAGGGGATCATGCTCTGTTTCAGTATGTCACAGTACATGTTGGCATTCATGGTTCCCTCAATGGCTCCCTCCAGCACTCATGCAGCCCCAGATCATGACATTCCCACCACCATGCTTGAATGTAGGAATGACACACTTGTCTTTGTACTCTTTACCTGGTTGCCGCAACACACGCTTGACACCATCTGAACCAAATAAGTTTATCTTGGTCTCATCAGAGCACAGGACATGGTTCCGGTAATCAATGTCCTTAGTCTGTTTGTTTTCAGCAAACTGTTTGCAGCTTTCTTGTGAATCATCTTTAGAAGAGGCTTCCTTCTGGGACGACAGCCATGCAGACCAATTTGATGCAGTGTGCGGCGTTTGGTCTGAGCACTGACATGCTGACCCCCCCACCCCTTCAACCTCTGCAGCAATGCTGTCAGCACTCATACGTCTATTTCCCAAAGACAACCTCTGGATATGACGCTGAGCACGTGCACACAACTTCTTTGGTGGACCGTGGCGAGATCTGTTCTGAGTGGAACCTGTCCTGTTAAACTGCTGTATGGTCTTGGCCACCGTGCTGCAGCTCAGTGTCAGGGTCTTGGCAATCTTCTTATAGCCTCGGCCATCTTTATGTAGAGCAACAATTCTTTTTTTCAGATCCTCAGACAGTTCTTTGCCATGAGGTGCCATGTTGAACTTCCAGTGACCAGTATGAGGGAGTGTGAGAGCGATGACACCAAATTTAACACAACTGCTCCTCTTTCACACCTGAGACCTTGTAACACTAACAAGTCACATGACACCGGGCAGGGAAAATGGCTAATTGCGCCCAATTTGAACATTTTCACTTAGTGGTGTACTCACTTTTGTTGCCAGAGGTTTAGACATTAATGTCTGTGTGTTGAGTTATTTAGAGGGGACAGTAAATTTACACTGTTACACAAGCTGTACACTCACTACTTTGCACAGTGTCATTTCTTCAGTGTTGTCACATGAAAAGATATCATCACATATTTACACAAATGTCAGGGGTGTACTCACTTTTGTGAGATACTGTATGTAGGACCCAATCAGGGACATTCCTGCAAGGAAAATTAAAATGAAAGTGAAAAGACCCACATCTGAGCATCTAACTAACCCCTAAAAAAAACGCACATTATCCTTTAAATAAATAAATAAATAAAACCTTACTCTGTGTCACATATTCCTCGTCATGACGATTAGGATGGATGCAAGTGTAGAAATGAGCTTTTTATAAAGAGAGGCAGGCAGACAAATCCAAATCATGAGACAACAGCGTGGTTGAAAAAACAAGCAAAGCGTCAGGCGATCTACAAACAGATATAAACTAGACAAGGCAAGAAACAAGACCGAGTAACAAGAAACTAGATCAATGAACATGAATCAAACTGCGGAACAAGGTACAAACGTTTGATATGGTGATAACACTCAATACTACGCGAAGTGCAAAGAGCCATGAGGAGTTTAAATGACAAACGTAATCAGGGGTGAAACACAAGACAGCTTAAAACAATGATGGACCACATACAAGGACAACACAGGAGTGGAGACAGGACAAAAAACCATGACAAATGCATGTGTTGAAAGTAAACAAAGACAATGTAACTGAAGACCCACAAGCGTGCATTCGCTAAGAGCTCGCGCAACGAACTCGCGTTTTGGGTTTCCGAGCGCGCTGCAGTGCCAGCTCAAGGGAAAATTGTGACACCCTGCCTCTTACACCTCTACTCTGCCCACTTTGCTAGAACTCAATTAATAGATCTTGTATAGTAGCACTACTTGTATTGTTCTCTGCTTGATATATCGCTTTGATTGTATTTCCTCATTTGTAAGTCGCTTTGGATAAAAGCGTCCGCTAAACGAATAAATGTAAATGTAAAATGTCTACTAGCTGGAGGGGGATTTAAAGGTGCCTGGAACAAAATCCATTTGGCTCAAGGCACACAGAGGCCAGAGATTCATGGACCTGACTATACTTTTCACAACCACATATTCTTATAAATACATAGTAGTATGTGAGAGGATCATGTGCTGCTTGTGAAATGAGTCTGTCCTAATATGCTTGATAACTCTATGACAATTATGGTGATTCATTTTATGGGTGTGTACTGACAACATCTCAGTTTGCTGATTTCATTCAAGCCTTACACAAAGTTTTGTGTATGAAAACAGCTATCTGTGGGCTTTTGTTAACACTTTATTTATTTATGACTGAATGCTTGCTTTATTTATGACAGGAAGTTAAAGGTGCATGGCTTTTCGGTAATGGAGGGAAACTTCCATTACCAAAATATTTTTGTGAATCAGGTCAAGGGCAGGGTTGACTACAGACACGTCGAATTACCTACCTAAGTACAGTGCAGATGTACTTATTATACTGTGTTGTGTTAGCTGTGTGTGTGTGTGTGTGTGTGTGTGTGTGTGTGTGTGTGTGTGTGTGTGTGTGTGTGTGTGGACATTGAGCCATGCAGAGTTGTAGCAGTGTCCGACTGACCTCTACACTCTACCACAGCGCTCGACACACCGCAAACGTAGACAGCCTCATCCCAGTGACAGATGTGCCTCTATAAACACAGGACCCCTCAAGAGAGAACAAAGGGCAGGACGCTGACCCCAAGGCACAAACAGAGACACAGTGAGTCAGTAAATGAATCAATGGGTGACTAAATGCACGAGTAAGGGTGGATTGATACTTTTTCAGCTACGACAATGCAGCACTCTTATCTTCTTTTCTGTCCTTGCAGTGACATGCAGAAGCAGCAAGTCAATCCTTGTATTTTATTCTCTTGCTATGCGTTTAGACAATCAAGAACATCGCACCAACCCTATCTATCTGCAAATCAAATCTCAGTTAGTCCCGCTGTCTGTGACTTTGGTAGGATGGCCATGGTGCTAGTATTAAGAAGGGGCATACGTGTCTTGTGTCTAGTGGGGTAATGCTGCTGTGGTGACTCACGCATTACAGAGCTCTCTAGATCTGCACAGTCTACGGCGATGGGTTACAAATACTCCCCAAAAGGCATCCATGTAGGTCTGTAACACATAAACATGGCTTGCAGGTATCCATGAGTATGACTGTATATACAATTACTGTAGTTTGATCCAAAGAGAATATGCATAGTATGAAAATAAACATGGGGTCAAAAGAGAAAATGATCAAAAGAACATGAAACAATGACAGAGAGACTGGGAGAACAAATGCACAACCAAGTGAGGCCATGTGGGAAAGTGGCAGCAAACCCTGGGGGTATCAAATAAATAAACAAATAAACCTGTGTGAAATAGCAAATACGGTGGCAGTCAAGTGCCTGTAGCCCATGCTGTTACAGACAACTTTGTTGACTTGCGCACTGTATTGTCAGGAAATGTGTTCCTGGGGAGTAAATGTGGAGGTAAGCAACCACCAATAAGCAGAATAATTTCACAGGCCAGGCCCCCCCAATAATTATTTCTCTTTTTGCTGTATTGTAATGTCACATTTAAGCATACTGGAATGGGATTTTCCCCCCTGCTTATCTTAAAGTGACTCCCTACAGAAATAAAATTAAATAAGTATTTGGATGTCCTCAGAATTATTTGAAAATGAAAAAAAAAAAAAACAACAACAAAAAAAAAAAACGGCCACAAAAGCCTTAAGTGCTGTGTTGTATTTTCCTCTATGAATATTGCACATTTCGATTTTGGCATTTTCTTCCATTCCTCAATGCAAATTTTCTCCAAATCTGCGTCATTCTCCATATTGGTGGGCAGCAATTTTCAGGTCACGCCACAGATTTTCAACTGGATTTAAATCTGAGCTTTGACACATTCTTTGCCATTCCAAAATACAAACATTATTTTTTTCTCTTCAAGCCTTTTCTTTTCTTGTAGTTTCTGCTCTGTGCTTTGGCTCATTGTCCTGTTGCAACATATATTTTTGCCCTAAATGCAGATGTATGGCTGACTGTAACAGGTCCTCCTCAACAATTTGCTTGTATTTGGCTCAATCTAAATGTGATGGCAACATGGTTTCCAGGTTCTCTGCTGAAAAGCTATATTTTAGCATGATACTACCACCAATGTCCTTGATCACAGGAAGTTTCAAAGCTTTGCCAATGTTTTAATTGCCTTCTCTGTCTTTTTTCCTGTTAACTACTTCATCATAACGCTTCATGGGCAGTGTCATTAGTCTTCATGACATCAGGACCGCTGTTTTATCTGTGAGACCATCCAAAATCAGAGATATATATATATTGTAAGCATACAGATGGACACAGATGGAATTAATACACACAACTGACACAGGTGTACCCTGTTTAGTGACATATTTAGTGTGCAGCCTAACTATTAGTCCCAATTTAGTCCTAGTTATTGTGCTTTTTTTGTGTGTATGAATTTTTATGTTTTCTTAATAGTTCAAAATACTTTATTCAATTTAATTTCTGTACAGTCACTTCACAATAAGTAGAAATAAATCACATTCTAATATATTAATATTTCTATATTCTGTATTTATATATATTCGAATTTCTATAGCTGCTAATATATTAATGTTGCAATGCAACAAAGAGAGAAGTAATCACGGAGGGGAGAATATTTTCCAGAGGCACTGTACATATTAGAGAGCACAGATATAACTGAAGTCACCCTTACTCTTTGTTAGTGCTGGTATAAAGGAAACTGACAAAAAGCAGATGCTACTAATGCTACTTTGTTAACAAGTTCATCCATCCATCCTCTATACCACTTATCTTTCAGACCTCCATTTTAACATTAGATATCAGGTGTCCACATACGTTTGTTCATATAGTGTATGTACAGTATGTCCAGTCCAGCCCATTGAATAATAGGTTTTACATTTCCACTCTAATAATAAAGAAGATTTCAGGCTGTAACTGATATTGGCTGTGACTGTGGCCTGGCAGTTAGTACTGCAATACACTTCGGCAGAGAGGTAGAGAAGATGCTTTGCTTTCTGACTTGGCTGGACTCAAATCAGATAGCCCACAGTTTTGTGGTGCCCAGTAAAGAGCTCATGGTGAAGCTATGAAGATTGAATGCATCTTACCCAAGTATCAAACCACTCTAATTGCTATGGCTAGATCAACAAATGCTTCTCTCTGAGGCTTGACAGCTCAGTCAGAGTCTTATTCTGTGTGGAAAATAGGCCACACTGTGAGAACATAATACACATGAATAATAATAAACAAAAAACATCCTTACCTTCCCCCAAAATGGCACAATTAATAATAAAAACAGTGTGTGTGTGTGTGTGTGTGTGTGTGTGTGTGTGTGTGTGTGTGTGTATGTATGTAGGGGCGGCTGTGTCTCAGTCGGTAGAGCGGGTTGTCCACTAATCCACTAATCGTAGGGTTG
>JAFFST010048315.1:0-24490 GCA_022414735.1 Noturus placidus | reverse complement strand
CAGCCACCCACACACAAGGCTACTATGTCACTATGCAGGCATGACTCCTTCATCTCCTTCATCTCTCAGTGCACTACACTGATCATAAAAGACAATCCACGTTAAGAGAAAAAGGTCAATAGGAACTCCACTAGTTACAGCAGGCCAGAGCCTATTTCTGGACTTGATTCTTGATTATGGTGTAGCACATTTGTAAAGAAGGAAAAGTAATATCAATATGCAACTCCACAATGAGTTTCACATGTTCTCCCTGTGTCCCCACAGGTTTCTATCGGTTTTCTCCCACCTCCCAAAAACACAAATGTACTGTAGGTGGACTGGCTACAGTAAATTGGCAATGTGTGGTGCGACTGTGTGGTGCACTGCAATAGACTGGTGTCCAATCCAGGGATTATTCTTGTTTATGCCCAGTATTCTATATATATTTTTTGTTTAAAAGTCACCACATTGTTCAAGAACTTACACAAATGATATACACAAATATGCTTAGACACACACTCCCTGAGATTCATGCTATCCACCTGAATCCAGTCTATATATAAAACAAAAGCAGGCCACAGGGGGGAGGTTCATGCGTGATTGTGGCTGTCGTTCCTATTCATCTTGCAAACAGAGGGGAGTCTACATGACAGCCAGCAGAGCCTCCACTTAGTGATAGCTCTGACCTTCTTCGATTAGACATCTATATTTCCTCTCACTCTCGCAGGGCAGTCCCTGGGTATAATGCCAATGTTGACAGTGAAGCATGACAGTTGAGAGTGTTCAACCTTGGGCAACCATTTACAGCCAGATTCGTACACTCTGGGAGCTGCTGATGTGCATATGACCTTGCTATCAGGTTTCAGACCTCCAGCACTCTCAATCTGAGCTGGAGAGGCGATCTTATTTCCCAGGCCAGGAACTCTCTGCTTTAGTGCCCCGCTCTACCATTTATTCAGCTCTACACCAATACAAGACCAATCTGAAATTCTGTAACCTACTGAAGGGATTTTCTAAGGACTAGATTCACATATAACCATTGAAAAGTATTAAGGGCCAATCTAAATTGTCATTATTGAAGATAACAAGTGATAGACACTGAACAACACTCACATTTAGTCAAGTACAAATATAGGTCAAATTTAAGTGCAAATCATAGTAACAATAGTCTACATTTAATAATAGTATTCTATACAGCAGCAGGACGATCTACTGGGAAATTTAATTCTACTCCTCCTGTTTTAGCCAATATTCTGACCTTTTCAATGGAGACTACACTTTTAGAGATAAGGTTAAATCTAGAGGTCAGTGGTTTGGCCCTTTAAGAAAACTCTTGCAGATTAATTCTGTTGTCAATTCTAAAGAGATAACAACTAAGCCATAATTCCTGTAAAGGTCACACATCTGCATAGTGAGAAATCTGTAGGGTTTCAAATTTTTTAAAGCCACTGTTATATTGATGCACACCAACACTATTGCAAACAGAATAAAGAAAGTGAACTTGACTTTCCAACTTCACCTGCTTAAAATAAGGCACTCATTTAGAGCCCTATTGTGATCTGAAAGCATTTAATAGGCTTCACAAAGATTTGTGGTTCCTTATTTAATTGCTATTCTCTATCATTTTGTTCATAAACTATAAGAAACCCCACATGTTCAAAAACTTGTCAGACAGTGTCCATCAAAAAGTGTCATGTAAGGTAGGTGAAAGGTGGGCAAGGTATGTGAAAGTGGATACAATTGCAGAATAAGAGTTTATTGTGGAAATAGTAAGGCAAAGACGTGATCAAAAACAGGCAAGAATCAGGCGATGAGCAAACCACACAAACAGGGCAAATCCAAAATCCAAAAACTAGGTAGAGAGCAAGATCAGAAAACCAGAGAAACAATATACAATTAGCGGCAGCACTTTCAGACATTTTCTGTTCATTTTAGTTACAATTTATTAGAACAATTTTGTAATTTTTCGATTTAGAAAAAAAAGAACTCAAGATGCAGTATCTCGTGAGCAGTCCCATCGATTCTGGTAAAATAATGTAGCTAAGGTGACACAACAAAAGCAATAAACATGCACACACATCATACAAAGTAAAATGTATTAAGCCCGGAGCATAATTTGAGCCGGATTCTGCCAGAACAGGAACCGACCCTTATAAAATATAGCACACCCACGTTCCAGAGCCTTTTTATGTTTAGCTGGATGTAAAGTGTCCCTGCAGCAATATGATCAAAACAAATACTTTTAGGTTTTAATTCACCAAAGGTAAAACAAAACAACAAAAAACGGCAATAGAAATGCTCAAATATCGCAAATAGCCAATCAATAACCTCTTTGACATATCGAAATCATTTCAAGTTCAAAGGTCACCTGAAGTTTGTCATCACGAAGCGAAGCCTACAGTCACGTAGCATGCGTTGTAGAGTATCCATCCATCCATCCATCCATCCATCCATCTATCTTCTACCGCTTACTCCTTTAAGGGTCACGGGGAACCTGGTGCCTATCCCAGGGAGCATCGGGCACGAGGCAGGGTACACCCTGGACAGGGTACCAGTCTATCGCAGGGCCATTCATACACTACGGACACTTTAAACATGCCAATCAGCCTACCATGCACGTGTTTGGAATGGGGGAGGAAACAGGAGTACCTGGCGGAAACCCTCGCAGTACGGGAAGAACATGCAAACTCCGTACACACATGGTCCCGGCCGGACTCATTGTAGAGTGTTTAACGGGGAAAAGAAAGCAGCTATAATTACCAGCATTTTTTTAAGAACACAAACAAAATACTAAAAAGGCAAGCGTCCAAGAGTGGAAGCAGGTCACTGATTAAGCAGTTTGGCAACCGTTCCCACAACTAGCAATGATAGCGCTAACTATTATGAATTATTATTATGAAATGCTATTAAGACGCCTTGGATATGGGGAATACTGGGTCAAATACCTATGATGAATGTATTCACTTAATTACCTCTTTGAATAAGCAGATCAACTGCCATGCTTTATTATAGCTGACATATGTATTTTCTTTACCTTGAAAAGACTTATTTTTGTAGTATGACTGTGTGTGGTGTGCTTTGTCTGAATTTGTCTAGCACCGTGCACCGCCCACGCACTGCTGCTTATCTATGTGTATAAATACTCCTGTTCTGCACAAATAAATGGGACGTCTCTGTGAACAGCATGTGTCAGTGTGTTTTCATTTAGACTCTCCAGGCCTGAACGCTCTGTGGTTAATCACACGCTTTCGCTCATAGCACAAAACTAAAAGTTAAGAGAAGTAAAAGGCTGAAAGGCTGACAGAGGACTGAAAGACATAATCTGAGATTCCTTTTCTCTAACAGTTTTAAAAGCGGTTACAAGGCTAAACATTGTCAACCTGCGCATAGCTTTGAAAGTGAGATCAACTGCCCACAATTAAATAGAGTTAACAGTCCACGTACAGCCATTCGGGCTTGTATGGAGTACAGGGACTCAAATAGACAAAGTGAATACCACACCAATCACGGGTGGAGCGTGAGTGGGGTTTCTCCAAAATGAATGTCATTTGTAACTAGAAGTGCGCATCCTTTCTCATCCCCACCATATCACCTCTGATGTTTTTTAAGCATTGTGGGTCCATCGCTTACAAAGTTCAATCCTGAGCCATTTGTGCACTTGTGGATGCGTAAGATACATGTAAGCAATTAGTAGAATTTAAAATATTAGTCTCTTAAAAAAGACAAAGTTTCTCAATTGTCATAACCTTTGGCTGATAAAGAGGGATACCCTTCAGATGCCTCATTTTTGAGGACGCAGACTTTACAAAAATTGTAGTGAGTAGTTGAGATCACTTGAGAATGAACGGCTCCCGATATCTCTAGAGAGATAGTGTGGTTCAGACAGCTGCTGTCACATCTGGGATCCTTATACTAACTGCTGCTGGTGCAGCATGGTAATTACCTGATTATGTGCAGAACACAAACTTATTCCTAAGTTTGGTCTCTGTGTGGTCTTTCTTTTCCCCAAAGTGAGATGTATGAAAATGTGTGTGTGTGTGTGTGTGTGTGTGTGTGTGTGTGTGTGTGTGTGTGTGTGTGTGTGTGTGTCTGTGTGTGTGTTAGAAAAGATGAAATTGAGTGAGTGACATAAAAGATATGTTTGTGTCTTGCACTCAGGGATGGATGTTTATCTTGCTCAAACATTCTCTGCAGCAGGAGATTGAAGTCAGTCATGCTTCTGTGAAACTTTATTTATTTACTTATTTTCACCTCCTGCCTCTTTGCATTGAGTTGCACTTACTGCTTGTGTTCTACCAGAGAGGTGACAGCTATGATGCAGAGACTCTAATTACCAAGTCCTCTCACTCTCTACTTGAACCACATGTGGTCCTCTCACAGGGGGCTGTCAGTGCAATAAGACTGAACTGGGATAACAGAGGACCTTATGAACAACAGCATAGGCCAACCACCATGGAGAAGGCCATTCTCCAGACAAACCTATTAATCTGTTTTATCAATGTAGCTCATTATGAATGGACCCTAGACTCAGGGAAAGGTCAAGCGTAAGCCTTCATTTACCAACCTAGCAAAAATTAGCAAAAATAAATGAATAAATAAATACATACATAAATAAATAAATAAATATTGACTTGGTAAATCATCACTGGTGTAGTCATAATATCATAATAGTGGAGTATTATTACATTAGTTTTTGGCTCTGTGTCAGCAGTCAGAGTGTATCGATTTAATGAGTGCAGTGCTAAGCAATGCAGTAAACAGTCCAGGCAAGTTTCCTTCAAGATAATCAACATGGGACACAAAACCACAAACTCAACGATTCGAATTAGGAAAAACAATGCTCTTCAAGAGACAATCAAGATCTTTATCAGACACAAAGCAGCGCAGCAGACAAGGAAAACCTGGCCCCAGGTAAACTGAGAAACCACCATGATCTTCACAGTCCTAATCTATTCAGCACCACTCCTCTTCCCTCTCCCCTCATCCTCATTAAACTGTAGCTGGCTCACACACTCAATTAAGAAGATTAACATCAGGTAAGCATTGAGGTTGGTGTGTGAGCAACTCTATTGCTATGTGGGATTGGAGCTCAGCTCACCAGCCAGGAGGAAATCAATGCAGCCACCTTAACAGAACATCTGCAAAGCGATAGCCTGCAGCCTCTGTGACCATGTGGCATTATGAAAATGATAAGACCAACCTTTCTCACACACGAGTGGTCCTTGTTGACACCATAGCACCAATAACAAGCTTCTCCCAGAATACACAGCAGGACAAAAATTAAGATGTCAGACAAGATACATGGCCATTTTCAGAAATGCTATTCCACAACTAAGTCAAAGCACTGAAAAGTGAGCTCACTGGGAAAGATGGATCCCATGTGGGAAATCTCTGCCAGGCACAAGATATATATGTTCTATATTTTACACTTGCCATAATACTAGGTGGGCTCAGGATGCAGTTTATTAAAAGGCTAGAGCATCTCTGAAGTGTGGCACACAAATCAACTGTCAGACAGTACAAAAAAAAGACCTATGTAAACTGCACTGTTTATATCCACAACAGATCCCAAGACATCAGCTGAAACCTCAGGAGTAGAGCCAATCCTTCACTTCACTGCCCTTAATCTGATTTAGTCCTCACTGCCTAAAAACACAAAAACTAGTTTGTTTTTTTTCTCTCGGTCTCTCTCAAGGCATTTAGAGCTGCCTACCTCTACCACTGAACTGAAAATGTCTGTAACCCATTTAAATTAGATGTATTTATTTTGTACCAACATAGAAACCACATTATATAGTGCACTAGTTTTTATAAAAACATGTCTGAACACATAGGGAAGAATATACAACACTGCCATGAAATCCCACCATGCATTGCAACAGTGTCCAACAATGCATCCTGTAGTGTGTAGGAATTGCCACTTCAGACTCAGGGCAAGAATCTACACTCTAATAGCCGGGGTATTAACAACCCAATTTGGGTTCATTTAAAAAATTCCAGCACTGGGTCAAACATGGACCAACCTATTAAGGGCTGTTTTAACCCAGCAAGGTAGATTTAGGATGTTGACCCTGTATGCTGGGTAAAATGACTACATTGCTGGGCCGTAGACACCCAAATTGATGATAATCATCATGAGTAATGATAATCAAACACAGAATTAGAACTAACTTGACTATTGTGCTTGCCAATGATCTAAGATATTACAGAGAAACTGTGAGATAATGTGTAAGTAACCAGAAAGTGTCTTAATAGTTATGTTCAAGTTAATTATGTTCAAGTTATGTTCAATAGTTAATGTTAACTTGTAAAGACAATTATATAAGAATATTATAGAAATTTTTAATACATTCTTCCAAAAATAAAAAAACAACAACATTTTTTATTGATTACAAAAAGCCAACTTCCCAACTTCCCAACTAGCTAGCATACTTTTTGATGACAGGCTAATACTGGATATCAAGCTAAACTACACATTAAAAAAAAAAAGCAGTGTCTAGTTACCGCAGAAATATAATGCTGAATGGTTCAACTAAATTACAAATTAGGTTAAAGGTGAACCAAGGGAACATTCCAGAAAATGAATCTTGATTAAACATGCCTGCTCTCTTTCAGGTCTGCATTCCAAACGTAGCATGCTGGGTTGCCCATGATCAACCCAAATTGAGCCACGTCAACCAAGCTCCCTGACCCAGCTAGCAAACCTCTGCAAATATATACATAATGCAAAAACAATGCTGTATTTACTGGAGAGTAGATTAAAGGTGGGCAGCATGCATTTACTGCTGCTAATTTGTTTGTATCAGTAGTCTTTACACCACTCACCATCCGAAATTCAAAGACTCATTTTCACCCAAGAGTGAAATATGAGTGAAAAGAATTCAAGACTTTCCATTAAAAAAAAAAAGGTTTTAATAGCCCAGTCACTTTTCACAAAACCCACTGAGAGAGCTAAAGCTTCTACCAAAGCTTCCTTCTGGGGTCCTTCCTTCCAAGCAAGCCTCTTCACTGATGGTGAGTTTTATAAAGAAATGTTTACTGTCACCGCTGACTCATTATTCACGACATTAAAAACATATGGTATTCATGTGGTATTCATGTGGTATTAATTGTGGTATTCTGCCACAACAGAAGTAAAGAAATTTAAAAAAATAAATAAATAATTCATGATTCACAATAAGATGGAGCTCATGGATGTTCAGTGAGAGAACAATCCTAGTGTAACTTTAGTCAAATCGAGTATTTTCTGTGGAAAAATTATGAATTTCATGGATATTTTTGTTGCGTTCCTTCAGCATCAATAATTACATAGCTTGTGCTTAGCCTCCATATTTCCCACTTTCCTAGAATCTGTGTTTTCAAGATATAACTTATACGGAACTTTCATTTACATGTATAATGTAACTTTGCAAGAGGGAAATAAGACCATCTGACAAGCATATGAAAGTTATACCAACAATGTCTAAATGATTTTGACAATGTAGTTTGTTCCTCTCAAATGATGTTCCCTTAAAAAGTAAAAATAAAAATAAAATCTAATAAATAAATTTAAATGTGAACGTGTTTTGTGTAGCTTTTTTAAGACTGCTATTCTAATATTGAATCTAACATTTCTCAGATTTGCAACATAATAGAGATAAGACTATGCTAGGAAAAACACCATACATCTCTCACTGGGTGTCTGAAGTGGTGACTGAATCTGTGTAACTAGCTTACGTCATCCATCTTTATTATTTATCATGACACTTCACAACAGATGCTCCCTTAAATCACAGTATGTTAACACAAACAGTTATGATGCTTCAGTTCTGACATACTGACATGCCATAAACCCTCTTCCTCCCTTTTTGAGAGCTTTTCATATTAAATACAAGGTTACCTTACCCTAACAAAGGTTTTGTTTGTTTGTTTGTTTGTTTGTTTTATATTAACCAAAATCAAGATAAAAACTTTAAAATGATGCCTGTTTCAGGGAAATGACCTACTTCTTTCACTGAACTCATTTAATTATCAAAGCAATCCAATATAGTGGGCTGGCAGGAGAAAATGGTCGCTGGGCCAACTGGTCGAACAATTACATCAGCTAACAATATCAGCAAAGCATACAGCCCTCCAAGACGCCGCATGATTATAAATCAGGGAGCTGTTAAACTAATATGAGAAACTCGATGACGCAAGTGTGCTAGATCTGAACTGTGTTACACTATAACTACCGGTCAATCAAGCAAAGATCTAAGCGAATTTGTATCCAGACAACTGAAGAGCATGCAGCAGTGTTATTAATGGAGCGGACTTGGATCTGGTTGGTTGTGACTGCACTTCATCCTCCTCCCTGTGTGTGATCTGTGCACTTCCTGTTTGATTGCTTTGTCAAGGGCTCCCCACTCCTTGGTTGATACATAAGTTTTTCATTTAGTCTGTGAAGTAACAGGCATTAATTATAAACAGGTTTTCTCCTGCATGATGTCTCACTCAAAATGATTACAAATAGCATTGTGTTTTCCTTTGCTTATAATTTACAAGTCATTTTCTGAAGAGTCAATATTGATCCATGCTATTTATACGGCTGGGAGTGCCAGATGGTCTGTATTTAGTGTATGATAGTATGATATAATCTACGTATATCCACACACACACACACACACACACACACACACACACACAGATCAGGTACTGTAGGTTTTAGAATGTTAAATTGACTTGATGATTATTTTATCCACAATGTGAAAGTTTTATGGAAATAATTCTTAATTCAACAATTCATGACACCTACAATAGAGCTTCATGGCAATTAGCAGAAACATTCCTAAACAATTTTAAAGGCAGTCACCTTGAGGTTAATCATATCAAGAGGAAATAAAGATGGAAGAGTTACCCTTAAACTTGACTTAAGACGCTGAGTTGAAAATTTTGTAGTATTATAGTATGAGTTGAATTCATAAAGTGAACTATAAGAATTCAAAGTGAAAGCAAAGCAAACCCAATAAGCCATCCCTCCAGTTGTAGATGAGTCCAGAAATAAATCTTACATCATTAACTGTCAAGTGTGGGAAATCAGTCATATTCATGCTGGAGATGACCCGGGCAGTTTTAGTCATAGCATGTAAATTAATATTCAGTTGCAGACGGGGCGTTGCCTAAACCCTGAATGTAGGAGAGTTTGTGCAACAAACACTTTGTTTAACCAAAAGGTCCTCTTTTTTGTCTTTCTATGAAGCACATGATGCAATGACACCTGACAGTACTCAGTGCTTAGAAGCTCTGTCTGTATCTCCCAAGCCATCAATAGCTGGATTTATTTTATTTATTTCTGATGCATTTGTCCACCTTTAGCTGTTCTTACCCTGAGGCCTCTCAGCCACACGATTAGTCCGGCCATCAATCACTCCTCCCCCCACCATCTGAACCCACAACTTAGCTCTCCACCGGCATCACCTTACATATGACCTTATCACACAAACACTGAAGAGTCACATGTGAGCCATGTGCCCATCCTTAAATGAAAAATCAAGCCTTATCATCTTGTACATCAATATTTATAATTAATATGTTATGTTCAATGGCATTTAAGATTTATTTTGTAATGAAATTCTTTCATGGACATGACATGACTGATCTAGAGATTGTTGAGGAAAAAATAAATTCAGTGCCCTCCACTAATATCGGCACCCTTGGTAGAGATGAACAAAGAATGTTGATTCATAATATTTCCAGCTGACTGGAATTACTTGCGCATGGTGGCTTAGTGGTTAGCATGTCCGCCTCACACCTCCAGGGTCCAGGGTTTGAGTCCCGCCAGGGCCATGTGTGTGCGGAGTTTGCATGTTCTCCCCGTCTGTCGGGGGTTTCCTCCGGGTACTCCGGTTTCCTCCCCCAGTCCAAAGACATGCATGGTAGGCTGATTGGCGTGTCTAAAGTGTCCGTAGTGTATGAATGTGAGTGTGTATGTGATCGTGCCCTGCGATGGACTGGCACTCTGTCCAGGGTGTACCCCGCCTTGTGCCCAATGTTCCCTGGGATAGGCTCCAGGTTCCCCCGTGACCCTGAAAAGGAGTAAGCGGTTGAAGATGGATGGATGGATGGAATTACTTGATTATGCCCTGCTGGTGTAAATGGGCATTTTCAGTGTGTGCTATTTTTTTTTATTGCCACTTCTTATTTTGTGAAGCTCAACAATCTTTTTCTGCATATCACAGCTGTATTCCTTGGTCTAACCCATTGTTATGAATGACTAAGAGACTTTGGCCTATTACATGTCACCTTGTATTTATACCCCTGTGAAACAGGAAGTCATCGTTGAACAATTTCCTGTTCCTAGTCACCCTGGTGTACTAAAAGAACTGTAAAATATCAATGGGAATATACTTTAAATATATTTTTTCTTATATGAATTCATAGGGGTGCCAATAATTGTGGCACACCTATATTTAACAGAGATTATTTTGGTTAAACAATTGTTTGATATCCATAAGAGCAGAGTAGTTTTGTTAATTATTTTTTAAACAAAAGGTCAAAAGTTTAAACAATAAAGACAATTTTTCACTGCTGTCACGATTTCCCTTCACGCAAAACGCTGGAGCACGCGGCGCACTCTGATGCTTCCGGTTTTGTCAGTGACATTGATTTTGTTTACTTCTGACACATGTGCTGTGTTGTGATTTCTGTCCTGTCTCTGCTCCTGTATTGTCACTGGTTGTATGTGTCATTAGTCTCAGATTATTTTTAGTATAATAACCGATCATGTCTCATTGTCTCACGTGAAGTATTGCGTGAATTTTACCACCACACCAAGCCTTTGTATTTTGTTCCTCGTGCCTTGGTGCATGGTCTTGTCACTTGTCTCTCGGACCCTTTACCTGTTTTGACCACGCTAGTGTTCCAGATTTGGATTTATCTGCCTGCCTCTCTTTAATAAACCTCTTATCTCTACTTGCATGTGTCCTAAGCTTCATTGATGTGACAACAGCCTTCTTTGCTCATATTTACCAAGGATGCCAATATTACTGAAGTGCTCTGTAATGCTGACTATTGAAAATATTGCTGAAAAATGATACAGGAATTTTGACTTGTAAACTTCGTAGTAGATTCTGATAACATGTCCAACAAACTTTTCTGATTTTTCTGGAATGTAACAAACCCAAAACTAAGTAATGACACGAGACATAAATCTTGCCAGAAAGTTCTACATGCAGTCTGAGACCAATTACCTTGAGGCCGAGAAACTTATGACAGTGAAGAAGCTGAATAAATTTGTGTTCTGCATATTGCTATTTATTGTTATATTTTGTATTTGCCAGCAGCTTTGTTTTTTTCTTCAGTGTGTTCCAATGTTTCCTTTGCCAAAAAAAGAAATAAGTAAATAATTAATCAATTTGTATAGCGCTTTTTACAATGGTACATTGTCTCAAAGCAGCTTTACAAAAATATAATTTTTACATTTACAAGCGACTTACAAATGAGAGCACACTCACACACCAATGGTAGCAGAGCTGCATGCAAGGTGCTAGTTTGCCATCGGGGGCAACTTAGGGTTCAGTGTCTTGCCCAAGGACACTTCAGCATGGGATCACCCGGGCCGGGATTCAAACCGCCACCCCCATGGTTAGTGGATTAGTGGACAAGCCGCTCTACCGACCGCTCTACCGACTGAGCCACTGCCGCCCTAAATGAAGTGTAGACCATGCACTTCAACTACACATACGTTACAATTTCTCGATTTAGTGAGTTCGAATCTTGTGGCCACATCAAATTGATGTGATATTTGATAATCTGCAAAAAAAAAAAAAATAATTGTGGAAGATATATTGATTAAATTAAACAAAATTTGATTAAAAAATTATAACATTTCGATTAGGTCTATTCGTGTAGCATTATCCTAGCAATATACTATTAATAGATGTTTATTTGAATGCTTGATATATTCTCATTGATATACTTTAGAATTGTATTAGGTTTTTTTTCTACTTCTTTCCTTTCTATTGTCCCTAGTTGGCAGAATCCGTTTTGTTGTTGCTAAAAATCACAATGCTGTCTTATTCAGCATGGTGACAGATTATTCCTGGTGCCTGTATGTCTCCTGTGACTCTGGCCATACAGGGGATTTGGGAACAAAAGAAGACAGACAGAGGGTTGGTGGACATTCTTGTCTTGGGGAGAGTTGATCTGATTAGAGTGACAGTCAGTCCCACTGGAGCCAGGGGCTTTATAGGATACACACGTGGGAGATGTGATGTCCCCACTGCAGGCCAGATGGAGCAGCAGATCCATCAGTGCTGGGCTAGACAAGGTCGGTTTATTTCTCCTTGGGGAAAGGAAGCGCTGTCAGTTGTGGAGAAGGAGCAGGAAGGAAGAAAGAGACTGACCACACACTGACCAACAGATCTAGCTGTTTTTTTCCTTGGACAGCTAAACTTAGGTTGTATGTCTACATACAAAATACAGGATATCCTCAATAGGAGCTAAACACCCAACCACTGCAACCTGCATGTACTCATTTATTTGCAAATGTAGTCCACTGTAGATTTGAATGAACTGGAAAGCCATGTGCTTTAGACATTAGAAATACTGTTTAGGTTGGAGCATGTGTAGCATTCTATAGCTAAAGCAACTTTATAGCAGCAAGTGGAAGTGGTTTAAGAGCTTTGTTTTAAAATAGTATTTACTTCTTCCTGATCTACAAGACATTTCCCCTGTCTTGTTTATGCTGCATGAGTCTTTTATAGTGTAGGATACATTGTCAAGATGATTACTAAGCGCATTATGTTACATAGGTTTGCATGTTTATGAAAAAAAAGCAACAGTATATGATTAAACAGTTCCTGTTTAAGTCTACACTCAGTATATGAATCATTTTTATTTATTTATTTATTTTTAACGCTTCTTGATAAGTGCTGATATATTTTATAAATTGTATACATAGGCAGTGTTAGAATGACTCACACCAATATATGGATACATCCCATCACTTGCAATTTTTGAGTATAATTTATAACAGAAGCGTAAAATGAGCATTTCCTCTCTCGTTATAATGGTATGTTAAAGATCATTTATACTTTTTTCCTCATATGAATTTATAGGGGTGGTATGTTGTTGCACACATATTTAACAAAGGTGTTTGGGATAAACCTGTGCTGTGTTTGCAATTGTTTTATATCCATGAGAGCAGATTACTTTTGTGAATTCTTTTGAACAAAATATCAAAAGGTTAAACGATAAAAACTATTTTTCACAGACTTTTTTGTTCATATTTACCAAGGGTGCCAATATTAGTGGAGGGGCACTGTTTATTCACTTGTTTAGGTTACTTTTGTCGTGAATACCGAATAAAACAACAAAGTTTGTGTAATATTTTCACACAATACAGTCTAATGTAGTAGGCACATACAATGAAGAAAATTTTAGGTGGAAAGGAGGAAGAAATAAAAATCTTCCAAAGGAAGTTCACAGTGACTCCCAACAGCAGAGAAAACAAACGTGCAACCCAAGATGAATAAACAGTACTACAGTAAGAGAAGACACCAGTCAGCACCTTGCAGGATATATGCATCACTGTTTGAGGCTGTTGTTCCTTACTACCTGGTCCTATGAAAGGATCTAAATAGAGTAGAGGACAGGGGTTGTGGGGAGGTCGTGCCAACGGGCAGCAGGATTAGTGGGTGGAGCTGTAGGGAACTGCTGGCATTAGTCTGGCAGCTTCTTGCCAGGCCCCGTGCCTGAAAGCAACCCCATATTGCTGCCTGGCAGTGTCTCAGCAGCAGACGGCAGCATGCAAACACACTCGCCACTCCACTCAAAGCAGACAGATGTCTTCATTATCATGAGGAATAATAATGAAGGATATGGATTATGATCTGGCAGATACATAGGGAAAATACAGACGGATATTAAGAGGGGAACCCTCAGAAACATACAGTCATTTATCAGTGTTGCTGTGCTTTAGGCTGTTTAGCACTCCACTGCTGACCACTGCAGCCAAACACTGATGGAAATCGCTGGGATGAATGGACAGCTTACTTTTCTCTTAAAGATTTAGAGCATTTAATATTGCTGTCCTTAATTGGAATCCCAAGTTCATGAAATAACGTAGTAAAGAACATGACATAATGTATATACTTTTAATAAATCAGCACCAAAAGGAAAAGATAACCTGTTCTTGTGCTTTATTGCGATCATAAATCTACTGTAAGTAATTCACAAATCTTGTTTACATCATTAAATCTAAATTAAAAATGGAAACATTTCCACATTATTTTCAAAATGAGAATTACAGCCATCACTCAGGAAAGATAGAATAGGAGATAGGAGATAACAGGAAATGCAAGCCACAATTTATAGCAAATCCACATGATTGTGTTGATGTAATAAACATGCTCCCTTGCTACCTTTTGATTTGTTCTGATATCATTTACCTAGCACCTGAGGCGCTGTCTCCCTGGTGACAGAGCAATAGGACCTTTTGCAGAGAGCAGCACAAAACAAATCAAACTGCCACCTGACAGCTCACCACCTGCGTTTAAATGGCTTTCTGTTCTCCTCTCAAACCTGCACACAGCCTTGTCTGTCTCTGGCAGTGAATTCCCAGTCTCCACTGTCTGAGCTGCAATGACACCACTGCAAGGGAGAGACCATCTGCTGCTGCTGTCCTCCAGCAGCCCCAATTAATCGCCCTCTGCCAATAAACACCTTTACTGACAGCAGAGGAAATTTGGAAACCACTGACCCCAACAGTGACACAGTTCAGCACAATTACTGATGTCAGTCAGTTGGCCACTATGTGATTCCCATCAGCTACTCACAGCATTAATGAGTCCCATCATCTACCTGGATACTCACTTTGACTAAAGACTAAAATGACCTCCCTGACTCTGCATGTTCATATTATATACATAAAACCAATTTTTTTTAACAACGGTGAAAAAGAGACAGTGTTGGCTCATTATAAATAACTTATAAATAACTAGCCCACATTTTCACATGTTTAAGAGCGAGCTTTTTATATAATCTAATGTGGGAGTTTCTAAGCACAGTATGTAAAAGATATAAGAATCGTTTATGACTTCACCGCTTGGTTTGGGAATAGTATTTAACAACCAAAGTTAAATCCTTCACCATCTTGATCACGTTAGTCCAGGGGTTCAAAAATGTTTCACACTCAGAGACCCATTCAACTGCAAATTAAATTCCACAGACCCTCTTTCATAGGTCTATTCTAGAAACATAATCCTGCTGCTCAAATATTAGTTTCATTATTTTAATTGTGGGTGATATTTGTTGCCAATTCTTTGGAACTATAGAGTATACTTTAATTCTGAAGCTTTCCACCAACACATTAGGTCCGAAATGCTGTTATTTATAGGCCTACATGTTTTTGAGTCATGGCAGTTTGGATTAAACGCATTCAACTGAAGTGACCAGTCAAACAGGTTAACAACTATAATACAACAATCATTAATATAAATGCATTTATAATGATTTCCACCACGTGCAGTTCATTTCAGCTTCCTGTAAAATAATTGTAAAGAATATACATGATTGTAAATATTGTTTAGATATTGTTTAAATATTGTTTTCCCAAGGTTTCATCTCTAATGCTGTTTTTTTAACACAGATATATAATATTGCACACGTCATTAAAATGGAAATATGGCTATTATGACTTTCCGTCATGGTCAATCTGTTTGTCTCTCATAATTACCAGTTAATTCAACTGTGCTAGAATGGCAATGCCCCTGTGCACAAAGCGAAGTTTATAAAGACACGGTTTCCAAGGTTGATGTGGAAGAACTCAAATGGCCTGCACTGACTTTAAACTCATTAAACAATTTTGAGATGAATCAAAGCACTGACTTCACCCCAGGCTTCCACATCCAACATCAGTGCCTGACTACACTGTAAATACCCACAGCCAGGTTCCAAAATCTAGTAGAAAGCCTTCCCAAATGATTAGAGGTTATTATAATAGCAAAAATGGGTCTAAATCTGGAATGGGATGCTCAGTGTGCATATTGTCAGGCAGCAGGTATGGACACAAATGCAGGTATTTTAAAGCTTTATTAAAAAGCTTGTAATTGTATATTATGTGCAAAAATCAGGAACAGGAAACAGTCAGCCGATCAGCGAACAACATAAACGAGGCAAGGCAAAAAAATAAAAATAAATGAAAAAAATTTAATTGATCAAAATCAGAATAGCAACATAAGATAATACAGACTGGCAACAAAGACACAGAAGATATACTTCAGAATAAGGTGTTGGTGAGGACATCCGTACAGTGCCTTGCGAAAGTATTCGGCCCCCTTGAACTGTTCGACTCACTGAGCTCGAGCTGTTTTGCAAGGAGGAATGGGCAAAAATTTCAGTCTCTCGATGTGCAAATCTGATAGAGACATACCCCAAGCGACTTACAGCTGTAATCGCAGCAAAAGGTGGTGCTACAAAGTATTAACTTAAGGGGGCTGAATAATTTTGCACGCCCAATTTTTCAGTTTTTTATTTGTTGAAAAAGTTTGAAATATCCAATAAATTTGGTTCCACTTCATGATTGTGTCCCACCTGTTGTTGATTCTTCACAAAAAAATTACAGTTTTATATCTTTATGTTTGAGGCCTGAAATGTGGCAAAAGAGTCGAACAGTTCAAGGGGGCCAAATACTTTCGCAAGGCACTGTAAGTAGTGTGGTGGGGATTGAATACAGGTACAGGTGATCAGTATGATGGTGGCTGTGAATGTGATGGAGGCTGTTTCTGAATATGTGTTCTTATTCAATTTTGCGTTCTTGTGAACTCGTTCCATGTCATCAGCCACTGTTGAAGTTGAGTAAAAATACTCAATGATGCATCGGATGCAGACTTGAGCGCACCAAAGTCCCAGAAGTCACTGCAGCAAAACAATGGATGATGGAAGCCTGACCCATACATGTAGTTTAAACTTCTTTTTCATGACAATAATCTAAATAAATCAAAATATGCATCTAAAAAGAATGATATAGATATATATATCCTCATGTCTTTCTGAGTTTGTTATTTTTAAGGTAGCCTAGCAAGACCGTTCATCACAAGAACACATGTTCCTTCTTAGAATTGAGAAACATCCAGAGCTTGTGATTGTTGGGTGTTGTGCTTCACAGCAGCCATGTTTGTAGGCCACGTTGTGTTCTGGGAAAGCGTGATGCCGAATCCTGCTTTGATGTAATACATTGTATATGGATGTGATGGAAAGGTGTGTTCAAACTTTTACCCATATAGTGTAGCTAGTGATGTAACTTATATTTTACTAGTGATGAAATAGTACATTTATTCATTTAGCAGACGCTTTTATCCAAAGCGACTTACAAATATGGTAGCAGAGCTGCATGCAAGGTGCTAGCTTGCCATCGGGGGCAACTTAGGGTTCAGTGTCTTGCCCTAGGACACTTCGGCATGGGATCACTCGGGCCAGGATTCCAACCACCAACCCTACGATTAGTGGATTAGTGGACAACCCGCTCTACCGACTGAGACACAGCCACCCAATAGTAGATTGGCCAAGCCGACAAATAGTAGATTTATGAAATAAGTTAGATTAAGTTTGGCTACTGGTAAATAAGGAAATTCCTGAGAATAGGCCAATACATATAGAGACTGCTATACTGAAATCCCACTCGTGTCAAATTGTAACAAACGAGAAGTTTACTAGCAGTTACCTTGATGGCAAATATTAGTTATCAACATCTTGAGTGTTATGTCTATGTGTATTTTGGAAGGTTTGGCTACTGGAAAATGAAATAAAAATATGACAATATGAATAGAATAGGGGTGTGTTGGCTTAGTCTTTAGGATGTTTGCCTCACACTCCTGGGGTTGGGAGTCCTGCCACCCTGTGTGCACGGAGTTTGCATGTTCTCCCCTGCTTTTGTGGGTTTCCTCCAGGTACTCCAGTGTCCTCCCAATCCAATACAATATGCATTGTAGGCTGATTGGCATTTCTAAATTGGTCATAATGTGTGTGTGTGTGTGTGTGTGTGTGTGTGTGTGTGTGTGTGTGTGTGTGTGTGTGTGTGTGTGTGCCCCCTATGATTGTGAACCCACATTGTGCCCCAAGTCTCCTGGGATAGGTTCCAGGCTCCACACGACCCTGTGTAGGATAAGCGGTACAGAAAATGGATGAGTGGATAATGTGAATAGAGAGTCTGAAATCCTGTTAATGTTTAGCTGGGACAAGTGCAAGTTAGTTACTGGGGGTTAATTAGCTGACTAGCTATTTGGGATCAAAGGAGACATTTCCAAAATTTTTCATAAATCCTGCCATTTGTAACTAAGGCAAAAGTGTAGAGATGACCCTCGTCCATTTTAGTACATTCTGAGGGATTTTAAATTAATTAATGATTTAAACACTTAATTATTTTATGTAGATTATTTTTAAAAGGTTAAAAAGATTCATGTTCATCATTTAGCCATGTTTCCAGGGACATAGCAAGAAAATGAATAGCTCAGAGTAGAATCTCATAATTAGTATGACATGACATGGAAGCACTATAAATAACTTAAGGTGTTATCTTTATATGAAAGGACAGCACTCTCAAACTCTAATGTCATGGTTCCTTGACTCCAGATCATTGTGGTACTGGAACCAAACTGATTTTGCCAGCTGGGAACAATGGGCAGAATGACAGTGAAAAATGTTAACATGAGCTAGTGCTCTCATTCTCGCTCTTATTCTGTGATTGTGCTGCACAATACCAGAGAGCCAGATGGTGGCTGAAAACACAGTTCTGTAGTGCTGGAGGCACAAGGGACACGGACAGATCCATAAGTTCCTGTGAAATAAAAACACGTTGTGTCCTCATCATGTCCACTGGTATAATATTTCTGTGGATGAATGTGGAAAAACAAAAATGCAAAAACAAATAAGAACAGAACAAAAGTGTGTTGACTATAGAACAAGATCATAGTTTCTATATTGAAAAACGATGGCTATTACCACGGGGAGGGGGAATGTGTCCTATTTGCAGCCAGTTTAGTTGTTCCAAATACGCAGGGTATCCCAAGTCTCCATACAGAGGAGACAATGTTTGCCAGGACCAAGTCTATGAGTGGATGTTCATGAACGTCCACTTCTCGGTTGGTACGCAACACTTACAGTCTTTTTGAATTTAATATATTTGGCAACAGTGTTGTGTGATGTGCTTGCCATATTTCCTGTTAAAGGCGATCCAGCCATGAGAATGATTTCAATACGTTCTTCTTTTGTCAAAGGCCTTCTTAAAGGCTATCTGAATGAATATAGTATATATATATATATATAACTAAGTACGAAAATTTTTGGAAGACATTTTGCTAAAAAGTGTTAATTTCCCCGATATATGGAGACTTTGGGACACCCTGTAATGCCTAATGCTAGTTTATTTGCTAACCAACTTGGCTACCGCTTTTGATTTCACTATAATAGTCAGCGTAGTTTGTTAGCTTGCTAGCTATCTTGGCTCTTGTTTCTTTACAAAACATAATAGTTAGGGTTATGTTAGCTCATCCTGAAAGCAAATTAGACTGCAGTTTTGAATTATACAATATAATAGAGTGCCTAGTGGTTAATAGACTAGTGGTTTGCATGTTCGCCTCACACCTCCAGGGTTGGGGGTTCGATTCCCGCTGTGGTCCTGTGTGTGGAGTTTGCATGTTCTCCCTGTACTGCAGGGGTTTCCTCCAGGTACTCCGCTTAACTCCCGAAGTACCAACATATGCATGGTAGGCTGATTGGAATGTCCAAAGTGTCTGTAGTGTATGATTGGGTGTGTGAGTGTGTATGTGATTGTACCCTGCGATGGATTGGAACCCTGTCCAGGGTGTACCCCGCTTTGTGCCTGATGCTCCCTTGGATAGGCTTAAGGTTTCCCCGTGATCCTGAAGGAAGGATAGGCGGTATAGAAGATGGATGGAATAGAGTGACGAGTTTATAGTTAGTGGACAAACTCGCTAGCTACTAACATCACATACATTAGCAAGCTAGCTAATCCGTTAACATTAGCAAGCTAGGAGTTCCGGCTGAGCAGGCAGATGGAGTGAGACGCAACTTTCGGGGCTCCTGTAACAACATTTAATATAATACCATAGGCACTTTTTTTGTGTAGTTTTTTTTTTTGTGTGAAGTGTTGTGGAGTGTTTTGTAACACTGTAGTTTTAACTTTTGCTGTCCAAAATGCCACTAAAAGCCAAAAATGGGAGCGTTTTGTCTGCTCCGCTACAGCGGCCTGCTCCACACGCTGCATCTTCGCCTCGGAGTGATCTCGTCTCACTCCGACACGAGATGTCGGCCATTTTCAGAACTGAGCTTCAGGTGGCCTTAGGCGAAAACCTGACTTTTATTAAGTCCGAGCTACAGACCGTAAAGACTAAATTAACAGTCTGTATTACTAATATTCAGTCGGAGGTGAGTACTCTGAAAAATACAGTGGGGGAAGTGGAAACTTCACTCTCTACATGTTGTGATGACATCGCTACACTACAGGCTAAAGTAGAGCACCTTTCTGCCGAGTTAAGCAAAGTGGATTTTAAATGTGAGGACCTCAAAGCTAGATCGCGGCGCAATAATATTAGGATCATCGGTGTCCCAGAGGACTCGACCAGCTCGTCCACGCCGGCTGCTGTCTCCAGTCTGCTTAAGGAGGCTTTTAAGCTGGACAAAGCGCCACTTTTAGACCGCGCTCATCGTAATCTGCAGCCGAAGCCCAAACCTGGTGAGCACCCACGTCCTATTATTTCCCGACTCCATTACCATGCGGACTGTGTGGACATTCTGCAAAGGGCAAGAGCTCAACAGCGGGTGAAGGTTGGTGACACGGTTATCTCTGCCTTTCCTGATTACACCACGAAGACAGCCAGTGCTCGGGGCCGCCTTTAAGGATATCCGCCATCAGCTTTGAGAGATACCGAGAATATGGTTTGGTCTGCTTTATCCGGCGCGCCGCCGTGTTACACACAATGGGAGGACGCCAGAGCCTTCATTAAGACACTAACCAAGTAGGAACACTGATAATATAACGGGCTGAGTTTCCGTCACCAGACATGAAATGGACGAGTAAACTCTACAACACATGATGGTGCAGTGATTATGTTTACTTGCCTTGCACTTTTTTCATTCTTTAGTTTGCAGGAGCCCGACCTTGGTGGATTACTACCATAGGTTTGGCAGCTGTTACTTTTTCTGCTAGGAATTTGACTCCATTAACAGAGTTCGCACTGGGGTCCCCATCCTTTGGGGATGGGGGCGTGGTAAGTGCAATGGGGTGGGGTGAGGTGGGGGTGGGGGGTGGTTGTTTAGAGTGTGTGATTGTCTTCTCTTTTATTTTTTATTACTTATTTGCACGTGCTTTTAATTTTTTTTTTAATTACTTCTTTATTTTTTTTCCTCTCCCTTGTTTCCTCTTCCCTTTTCCTTCTCTCAGAGGCAACCCTTTGTTCTCATTTCCTTCCTGTCGTAACCACTTGATGGATGGTCACTAACACTGTAAATTCTGGCCCACAGGTGAATTTTGTGAGCTGGAACATTAAAGGTATGGGGAGCCCTATAAAAAGATCTAGGATATTTGCTCATCTGAAACGGCTCAAAGCAGACGTAGTGTTTTTACAGGAAACTCACATGCGCACCTCAGACCATGTCAGGCTTAAATGTTCATGGATTTCTGAGGTGTTTCACTCTAATTTTAAGTCTAAGGCCAGGGGGGTTGCATTTTAATTGCAATTCACTTTTCAGCTTCCAAAGTAATATCAGATGAAAATGGAAGATATTTATTAATTTCAGGTAAATTGTTGCCAGTCCCTGTACTATTAGTTAATATTTACGCCCGTAATTTTCATGACCCACATTTCATGAATAAGCTCTTTGCGCGCCTCCGATCATTACATGACGCTCTCCTTATATTTAGGGGAGACATAAATTGTGTTGTTGATCCTAGATTGGACCGCTCTACCCCCAAGACCACGACGCCCTCACTAATGTCAAGTGTGCTTTCTGATTTCATGGCTAAGACTGGTTGTATTGATCCTTGGAGATTTTATAATCCCAGAATCAAGGAATATTCTTTCTTTTCGCAGATGCATAAATGGTAAATGGCGCACTTATATAGCGCTTTTTTATCCAAAGCACTTGGACCCAAAGCGCTTTACACTGTGTCTCATTCACCCATTCACACACACACTCACACACCAATGGTAGCAGAGCTGCCATACAAGGTGCTAACTTGCCATCGGAGGCAACTTAGGGTTCAGTGTCTTGCCCAAGGACACTTCGGCATGGGATCACCCGGGCCGGGATTCGAACCACCAACCCTACGGTTAGTGGATTAGTGGACAACCCGCTCTACCGACTGAGCCACAGCCGCCCCGTAAGTCCTTATCTAGAATTGACTATTTTTTCATCAATGCCAAACTCATTTCCAAGGTGTCGATGGTTAAGTATTACCCTATTGTGATCTCTGACCACGCACCATTTTCTTTGGGTATTCATCTTTTCCCCCAACTGGGGTTGGCCTTAAAAGAAAAAAATATTATTTCTAAAATACTGTCGGTTACTGTTAAGCCCTCTCCTCATATTGCCATATTTGGTTATCCGGAGGATTATAACAGGTATACCTTGAACCAATTAGATCTCTTGGCCTTCACTCCCTTGTTAGCAAGACGGCGCCTTCTTTGTTTGGGGGCGGCTGTGGCTCAGTCGGTAGAGCGGGTTGTCCACTAATCCACTAACCGTGGGGTTGGCGGTTCGAATCCCGGCTCGGGTGATCCCATGCCGAAGTGTCCTTGGGCAAGACACTGAACCCTAAGTTGCCCCTGATGGCAAGCTAGCACCTTGCATGCAGCTCTGCTACCATTGGTCTGTGAATGTGATCTCATTAGTAAGTCGCTTGTAAATGTAAAAATGATATTTCTGTAAAGCTGCTTTGAGACAATGTACCATTGTAAAAAGCGCTATATAAATTGATTAATTTGACATCATACTTGTGTATTATTAATTATTTTCCATTGGAAATCTACAAAGCCTCCCTCCAGCACTCAGTTGCTCAGGGATGTCATGTCTTTTCTAAAATTGGAAAAGATTATGTACTCTTTGGGTGCCAACTCTGATAAGTTCTACAGGAAGTGGCAGCCTTAACCTTAACCTAAGTCTTAACCTTCTTCAAATCTCTGTTGCGTTTGACTTCTGATTGAGGGCAAATCCCTTTTTAGATTTAATTTGGTTTATTTATAAAAAATTTTTTACTTATTTTCCTTTTTATTTTGTTTCTTTGGTTTGGGGTGTTTTTTTTTTTTTTGTTTGGTTGTTTTTGTTGTTTTGTTTTGTTTGTTAGCTTTTGGTTCTTCGTTTTGTTTTGTGTGTGTGTGTGTGTGTGTGTGTTGGTACTTGATTATGTGTGTATAACTGTACGTTCTGATCTGTTAAAAAAAAAAATAGAAAGTATAGCTCTCGTTTTGTTAATGCACGGAGATATACGAAATTAGGTCTGTAAGTTATTTTTCTTATTTTATATAAATACGGGTCTCTGTGTACTGCGGTCTTTCTTGTTGTTGATGTTGCTGTTTGTTTTCCGATGTGCCATGTCTTTCAATAAAGACATTTATTAAAACATTAGCAAGCTAGCTAATACGTTAGTGCAGAGCTGTTTAGCTGTGGCTAGCTCAACTGAAGTATTACATTGTGAAAATATAAACACAGCCAAAGGAAGGAAATACAGGTGACAGGGCCTCATGGTGATGTGAAATAATTTTTGTGTTTGATTGCATGATCAAGTTTAACTTCTGGGTTTTTTTTCATGCATGTACATTATGTGTGCTCAATGCGACTGACACATGACATATGCCATAGGGAAAAGTCAGACTGAGCAACGTGCTACATTTATCAAGACAAATAAACAAAATCAGTCTTCAATTGCACAACTTTGTTTTTAAAGCTAAAAAAAAGGTCAGCATCGTGAACACTTTCTCACCTCAGCATGAATCACAGCCTCAGAGCTATTCCCCTGAAGTCACCTTGCTATATTTCTACCCAAAATAAATCCATCCAGTAAATGCCACCTAGGAGTGGAGCTTCGGAAACATGTAAAATAAGGCACAACAAACCTTTACAGCATGTGCTGCATCCTCATCCAGGTGTAGTAACATGTCACACTGCTTTTGAACACAAGTATGATGTCTCTTCACAGCCTGGACCTACTAACACACCTGGAATATCCCTCGCAATTAAAATGCTTAAATACTAGCTTTCCGCTTTCCTAATTACTCTGAGGCGTGCAGAACTACCCAGAGATCAACAAACACCCACTCTGGCAAGCAGTTACACTCATAAGCAATATGAAAGTAACTGTGTGTATATATTACAGTGTTCATAATGTATGTGCTACAGTCATTTAGAATGAGTTGAAACTAAGTCCTGAACACAAATTTGTCTTTGATTCTTATAAAAAAAAATGTGTGTATATGTGTGTGTGTGTGTACACACACACATATATATATATATATATATATATACACACACACACACA
>JAFFST010048314.1:165044-181077 GCA_022414735.1 Noturus placidus | reverse complement strand
TCTCTCTCTCTCTCTCTCTCTCTCTCTCTTTTTCTTTTTGCAGAGCTGCTGTTTTGTCAATTTATGGGGTTGTCTGTTGTTTCTTTTAAAACATTCTATGCCAATTTATTTGTTTTCTTGCTTATGCTTTTTTAAAAATGTTTGAATACATAAAGAATAGAAGTCTAATAATCAAAAACATTGAAGCAAAGCATATTAAATAACCTGCACTGTGGGAGGTAAGTCACGCAGCTTTCATACATACACGCTTCACTAACCACAAACACAAAGGCATCTACTCTTGTATCCAGTGGATCCATTTATTCTTCAATGCTGAGCCGCAGCAGGCTTCTCTTGTGCTCTCTGAGTTGCTTAGTGACCAATTTCAGAAAGAGGGAGTGGAAGTGAGTAGAGAGTCGAGTGTGTTTTAAAGGATCTAATTCTGGTGCTCCAGAAGAGTAAGGGCACTGGAGAGTAGACTTTAAAACTCAAGGCCCACGGAGATGATGTTCAGCAGGACCAGGACTTGCAGAAAACACACATTTTAGGAAAGTGACGAATATATCCGGTGCAATACCAGTTACAGAGTGCCTTTAATAGCAGTGGAAGGAAATGTAAAAACTTCATAAATAAACAAAAGCTATTGTTGCGCTTTTGTTATTCAGTGAATTAGTTCAGTTTAATGTAATCAATGTTTTAAAACTAGTATTCCCTTAATGGTATTGTAACTTTTTTTTAAATATAGCTAAACTGCACTTGGATTTAGACTGCCTTCACTGTTAGTATTGTGTAATGTCATGGTGTTCAAAGTGGGGTCTGGGGACCCCCAGCGGTCCGTGATGTATATCTGGATCCTCCCTGACTGTATTGGGTTTTTAAATCACTTGGCAGTGGTGGAGATGACTACTAATATCCGTGTTGTTATTATTTAGTAATTGTAGTTGTAAGCCTAATTAACTGGTCACTTGAACTGAAATGTGTTCATCTAAAACTCAATAACTATAACAAGTATGAATAATATTGAAAAATTCTACATTTTAAAATTAAACCCTACTTTTAATAAAGCCAGAATGTGTTGTTAATATAAAACTAATCTATATCTGGATGAGTGGAAAATTCAGGAATGAAGTGTTATAATGGCTTGAATACATTTATATATTGGTACAGATTTGCTCTACTCATCTTAGTTAATCATGATGTGATCGCAAGGTGGTCACTGGAAATTCTTTTACTCTGGAAGGGGTCCATGGCTCCAAAAAGTTCATAGACTCTGTACTCCCCAGTAGCAAGTCTGTCTTGCAACACTTTAGGTTTTGACATGTGGTTTGTTTATGGTTAGGCCTGAACTGGACCTCATAAAAGTTCAGGTTTCTTGAAAGTCCAATTTTTCCTCTTTGAGTCAATTTGCGCTTTCACCACAGAGCCCACATATTATACACTTTGAGCTCCGACACATTATTGTGCTTGTCACCTGTTTTTCTCCTTTCTCTCTTTCTGTTCCTACTTCTTGTTTCTCCCACACACTTAAAAAACTTTTGCTGCGTCTCAGCATTTCCACAATAACATGTTTCCGACTGGAAGGCAGAGCAGAACATTCTCTTCCTTGTAACGACCTGAACACAGCCATACGATGACAGTCCCCTAATTGCTAGGCTCCCTCTCCAAAGCTAGACAAATGACTGTGGCATTTTCAAGTGCTGCATACGCCCCCTTATCTCTCTGACGGCTTGGAGTTCGGCTGACTTCTCCAAGCACCCACTCCTTTCGACCTGCCCTTTCGTCAGCCAAGGCATAATTGTTGCTCTTGTATTGTAAAAAGGTAAAAAAAATTGATTCCTTCACCACTAGGAGAGAAGACTGGTCTACTACCTCCATGAACATCATTGATGGTCCTGTACACTTCAGTCCCAGACTCACCCAGCATTCTGCTGGCTTTGCTGTGATCGTGAAGCCCAGTTACTCCTGAATGAAGGCAGTCCAGTGTTGAGTGAAAGAGGAGAATTTGAAGGCCCTGAAACATTTAGCAGGTATTCAACTTAATTCCTGCTAATTTTAGAAAATATTTTAGCAGTTCCCATTCCAGTTCTTAAGGATCACAAGCCACTCCACATTTTTGTTCGTGCCTTAAATATACTGGAGGCATTTAATCAATCACTACTGCAAAAGAGCAACATGTGAGCTACCTTGAGGACTGATGTTTATGGAATTCAAAATATCTAAAGATAACTGAGAGTTTCACATTTCCAAGAACATATAAGGCCACACTACAGCTGAAAGGTTTATTTATATATATATATATATATATATATATATATATATATGCGCATACACAAATGTCTCTCCTTACACTAGGATTTAGACATTTTAAGATTTTTACCTTCAAATACCTGCTGCTGTAATCATAAAGACTCTTCTGTGCTCATCCCAGAACATTGATTCACAGTATGCTTATACTGAGCATCCTTTCAACACACTTAGTACCTTTTTCCTTGGCTCTTCTACACCTGAACACTGTAATGATTTATAATCTCACTATCCAGTGTCAGCCAGAAGAAAACTTTTGAGTCTGGTTTCTCTGAGGATTTCTTCCTTGGATCATCTCAGGGAGCTTTTACTTGCTGTTGTCAACTCTGGTTTGCTCATCGGGGATCTAGATGTACTTGAGGATTTCCATAAATCTGCATTGTGACAATGTCTATTGTTAAAAGTGTTATGTAAAATTGATTGAATTAAAGCTAATAGGGTGGCACAGTTAGCATTGCTACATCACAGCTCCTGGGTCCCTGGTTCAAGCCTCAGCTTGGGTTACTTTGACCTCCCAGACAATGTACTAGTAGGTCAGGGGTGTTCGGTTTTATCCGCAAGGGGCTGGTGTGGGTGCAGGTTTTTATTCCAATCAAGCAGGAGCCACACCTGATTCCACCTGTTGATCTTGGCTTTCAGTAGACTCGGGTGTGGCTTCTGCTTGGTTGGAATGGTTGGTGGTACCACAATTTGAACTTACAACCTTCCAATCAGTAGTCCAGCAACTAACCTCTGAGCCACCACTGCCCAGGTGAAGGCATGCATGTGGTTGTGTACATGCTGCCCTGCAATGAACTGGTGTCCTATTCAGGGTGTGTCCCAGGCTCCCACCCAGATCCAGGTTCCAGATCTACTGCAACCCTGACCAGGCTAAAATGGCAATGGAGGGTTGAATTGAATTGATCTGATTTGAAGTGAAGCAAACTGAATTGACCTAGCATGCTTTGGAGGCTTGGTTTTGAAGGTAACACCAAAAGAGAGGGAGTGTATTTGTTTCAATTTCAAGTTTCAAAAGAACTCCTATCAGCTTACTTTCAGCAAAATCACAGATGGCACATTTAATTGCCTTTTGTTTTAACATAATATGACTAATCAGTTGGTTCCAGGCTTCAGTTTAGTTAATGAGTGTGAATGGTTTCTGAAGCAATGAACTTTGCCCTGATTGTACAAATATTTCTAAGATATTCAAGAGAATTCTGACCCGGTTTGCTCTGCCTTCACTAATTATGAACAGTGTAACATGGTCCCGAGCATGCTTCTCCGTTGCTTTCTAGCGGGAGATGGACTAAAGGCGGTGGCGGCAGTTAGGGAGCTGCAATTGTATGTTTGGAGCTGTGAGGAGACCTTGCGTAATGGTCTGTAATTGCTTGTGTAATTGCTCTCTGGGGATAGTGAAGGCAGCCAAGGCCTGAGATTGATCTCATCTTCAAAAACCGAATACGTTCAACCCTGCCAGCCCTGATCATCCATCGTTCTCTTTCCTTCTCTCTCTATCCCCCCCTCACTCCATCTCTCTGTGTTTCTTCCATCTCTCTGTCTCTCCTCGTGTATGTTTCTTTCTCCCTTCTGTCACCCTCAATCTTTCCTACTAATTCATCATTTAGGTCCACCTCCTTTTCAGTCTCGATCTGCTCCTCTGGCCATTTGTCTGCCTCTTGTTCTCATTGGACTTCTCTCTCTGTTCAGAGGCTTAGTGTTCAGTTGCAGGCAGCCCTGCAGGTAGAGCTGTGGGCCCAGCTCAGGCCTTGATGTCTGGGATGGAGGGAGGGGATGAAGGATGAAAAAGGGCAGGTAGTGCAGGAGTCCTTCAAGAGAATAAAGGAGGAGATGTCCGGTGTGCAGCTTAACATTTAAGCACATGGGTGCAAGCTGAAATCATATAGGTTTACCTGCCAAGAAGTGAAAACCATTTTACATTATTGTAGTTTGTTATCCATCCATCCATCCATCCATCTTCTATACCGCTTATCCTTTCTTCAGGGTTACAGGGAAACCTGGAGCCTATCCCAGGGAGCATCGGGCACAAGGCGGAGTACACCCTGGACACAGTGCCAAACCATCGCAGGGCACGTAGTTTGTTATTGTCCTTTAATTTAGAATTAACTACATTTCCATGAAAACTTTGACATATTTACAAATCTCAGAGCTTTTTGTTCTCTCTACAATTCAATAAATCATGTTTTGGTGCATTCAAACTTTAATTATGATCTGTATTTAAAATAGACAGGTACAGTGACACAAAAGGTAGCGTTGTTGCCTCTCAACTCCAAGGACCCCAGTATAATTCTGATCTCAGGATACTGCCTGTGTGGAGTTTCATATGTTCTCCATGTGTCTGCATGGGTTTCCTCCAGATTCTCCAGTTTCCTCCTAAAATCATTCCAGTAGGTGGACTGGCTATTTGAAATCCCCCCCTATGTGAGAATGAATGTATGAATATACACTGTGTGGATAGTGTCCTGTACTGCAATGGACTGGCAACCCCTCCAGGGTGTATTCCTGCTTCACGCCCAGTGCTCCTGGGATAGGCTTGAGCTGGTTAAAGTGCTTACTGAAGATTAACTTCTAATTTCACATATTTCTTCTCATTTCAGTCAGACACTTTTTAACCTTTACTCAAGTATATAACCTTGACTTCACTTCCACTTTTAATTGAGTACAATTTTATGCAAATCATTAGGTTCTTCATAAGTTCAACTCATAGATATGGTAGCAACATGAGTTGAACCTATGAAGAACCTATACTTGGCGTAAAATGTCAAACGGGGCACGCAAAACAACAAACACGCATCAATAACGTCAAACGGGTCACATGATTTGAAAAGACATTTTTATATAAGTCAACTTTATCCGACATATTTTTTTAGGCTGTCGTTCACATGATATCATGTTAAAAATATGTTTCCAGTGAAACACATCACTCATTCAAACATTAATTGTTGAACACAGTGATCGTATTGCATTCCAGGGAACTGTCTTCTATGTTGGTCACTGAGGCTACAGGATATGTGAGGAATAAGTATCTAGCTCAATTTTGCTTTGTCTTGTCAGTCATCTGATCCCTCTGTGTGTGATTCCCTGGCTCTCTCTCATACATACAGGAACGTGTGAGGGAGTGTGTATTGACAGCATTCCAGAGTGTAAGGGAGGAGTGCACGAGAAAGGGGCTCAGAGGGAGACACAAACTCTACAACACAAACATACAGTGGTGATATCTCAACTTCAGGACAGGCAAGAGTGTGAACATGCACACCTCCTTCTCTGTCCCACATAATACCTTACTGAAGCACTATTTCTTCATTAGTGTGTTTCACTTGGCTCTCTCTGTCTCTGTTGCTCTCATTCTCTCTGTTCCTTTCTCTCTCTTATTTTCACTCTCTCATCACTTTTCCTCATCATTTTTCAAACTTTGTTCTCTGTTATTACTTTTTCCATGACTGTTTCTGTTATTTGTGTCCTCGTCCAACTTTCTGTAGTGTGATAACTCAGCTAGTTTAAATGCGTATATGTGTCTCTGCGTGTCTGCCTGTGTGTGTATGCATATGTGTGTGCTGTGGGCTGCAGCAGCTGCAGGACAGTCTGGATGGAGTCTGTAGGGAGTGGATGCAGTATGAGGCAGAGCTTAAGGTCAGAACTCATAACCAGGTCATCATGAATAAATGAACAGCTCTGAAATGGGCCCGGGTCCAATGCAGCATCTGCAACTCACTAAGCTGACCAGCACAACCACAGACCCTCTCTCCCTCTCTCTCTCTCTCTCTCTCTCTCTCTCTCTCTCTCTCTCAACTCTCTCTCTCACTTTGTGCCAGCACATATCCTGACTTTTTATTTCCTGTTAAACTTGATGATGTCATTGCCTTGGCTTCAGCCCTTCAACCTGCTTTTTTTGGTCTCTCTCTCTCGCTCTCTCGCTCGCTCTCATCCAAGGTGCTGCAGCCTCCTCATCATCACTGATATTTCCAGCATGTGGTTGTTGTCGTTTTCCGCCTGTCTGACTCTGTCTGCATCTGCTATAATGCTCACACTAGGCTGGTGTACATTCATTATTTCTCTCTCTTTGACATATTTTCACATCTCTCTCCTCCTTCTCGTTCTCTCTCTCTCCCCCTACTCTCTCAGATTGCGCGGGAAAGCTACAGGCTGTTTCTACATCTGACTGACTCCTCTGTCCACTCTTGAAGAAAAGTGCTGACTGTAGGTCCAGCATGTGCAGAGAACATCCAGTGCACTCAATTCAATGTAACAGATTAACATCCAAATGATGGATTCTACACAGAGACCACATCTAATCATAATCATCCATAGAACTCTGGGAATGTCTCTCTGTGATTCACATGCTATCATTAAGCCTTCACAGTGTAAATTCATCTTTGTTCTGTTGAAATATTACTCCTACCTTGAATCCTCTGACTGTTGTGCCTTACATTTACATTTATTCACTTAGCAGACGCTTTTATCCAAAGCGACTTACAAATGAGAGATACAAGCAAAGTGATATCAAGCAGGGAACAATACAAGTAATGCTACTGTACAAGATCTATTAGTTGAGTACTAGAAGAAGCAACGTGCGCAGAGTAGAGGTGTAAGTGCATTGTTTTTTTTTTTTTAATGAGTTGGTTAGGTGTTGACGGAAGAGGTGGGTCTTTAGCTGTTTCTTGAAGATGGTGAGTGAGTCTGCAGTACTGATTGAGGTTGGAAGTTCATTCCACCACTGAGGAACAGTTAGTGTGAAGGTTCTGGAAAGGGACCTTGTGCCGCGCTGAGTAGGAACTACTAAACGTCGGTTGCTAATCGATCACAGATTGAGTGTGGGAACGTAAGCCTTCAGCAGAGAGTTGAGGTAGGAGGGTGCTGTTCCAGACAGGGTCTTGTACGTGAGCGTCAAGGCCTTAAATTTGATGCGGGCAGCTACAGGAAGCCAGTGGAGGGAGATGAAGAAGGGTGTGACATGGGCTCTCTTCGGCTGGTTGAAGACCAGGCGTGCTGCAGCCTTACCCCACACGTCTCTGTCCTACACACATTAGTGTTTTTCCTGCTCCCTGCCAATCAGCTAATTGACAGTGCTTATTAAAATGAAGTGGGTATATTAGAATATTAGAGCAGGGAAAACACCAAAATATGCAAGACAAGGGTTCAACGAGGTTTGGGAACGTTGTCCTTAATAAACATTACCTACTATATTAAAAATATAGCTTCTTTAATGGCTCTTTATAGCCGCATAGGTTCTCCAAAGAACCTTCTTGTCACGAACCATTTTTCATTGTATAGGATTCTTGAGTTGAGCTATATGATTCTTTGGAGATTAAAGAAGTTCTTTATGTTTTATCATATGTTCTTCAGAGCAGTGTATTGGTTCTTCAAGTTACTATCTCCTAAACCTACAAGGTTCTTTGTGAGACTGGAAAAGATCCTCTTGGCATCACTCTTAAGAACCTTACTCTGGTTCTGTAAAGCACTAACTAAGCGTTTTTTTTTTTTTTTTTAGAGAACATATGATAACATGGTTCCTTGTGGCATTGCTCTGAAGAAGCATTTCTGGGTTGTTTAAAGCACCAGTAAATAGTTCTCCAAAGAACTTCAGAGAAAAATGTAACCTAATAATAAAACTTAAAAGGGTTCTCCTTTGTCATCAGGCTGAAAAACCCTTCTTGAGTCTAACTGGAACCTTCACTTTTAGGAGTGTAGGAAGGTGTTGTACCTCCTTCTTTCCACATGGTGGCACTGCAGGCAAAGCTTTCCAGCATCATCGCTTCACTCCCCATTATCAAGTACCTGTTACAGATCTAATATAGTTAGTGTGTTACCTGTTACACCTATCTGCAGCCAACTAACACGTAACACTAACACTCTGGGGAAGGTGTGGACAGAATAAACGGCCCTGCATTAGACTTTATTTGCATAATGACCCATGGGATATAAATGAAATGTAGTGTAGCCTATATATGCCGCAGGGTATTTGACGCCTGGCAGCAAACTCATTAGAGTAAATGGTGTTAATATGACATGCACTGTTTCCGGTGGGTCCACCCGGGGGCGCACTACAGCGCGTTCACGCCTTTCTATAGCTAGAGCATTCTGTAGGCTGTTTGTTTATATTATTTAGTACGGTGATATGTTGTTTGGGAACGTGTACGTGTGGATTCTCAGGATGGAGCAGGAAAATGAAGGGGAACAGGCTGGATAACAGCACCTCATGTTACGTTTAATAAACCCCAAAAGAAAAATCCACTCCGTTAGTGCGGCCGGAAGATAGGGCTTTCCCTCCTTCCCTTCCCTTCCCTTCCCCTCTCCTCTTCCACCCTCCCTTCTCCTTTTCTCCAACAAGTCAGTCTGTCAGCGAGCTAGGACAAATCTCACCACAAGGCTTTTCAGCAGCAAGTGAAGGAGACAGGAGCACGAAGCGCTCGACTAAAGCCATAACCCACCGGGATTTAGCCATCCAGCGGCACTGCGCACTCGGTTTCCGCGTCTCTATTAAGGACATTCATCGATGCGCTCGAGTCGAACACTTCTTTCTGATTTCTCTTTTTTTTTTTTTTCCCCCTTTTCTTTCTTTTCTTTATTTTTTTCCACTTCTTATTCGCATGTCCACATCTGAACCGTGCGCGCCAGAGACGTTCGGTTTCATCGAAATCCCGCGATCCAGTGATCCACTGATCTTATTGATCCAATGGTCTATTGGTCCATTGATCCAATGGTCCAGTGGTCCAGTGGTCCAGTGATTTAGTGGTGCAGTGATTTAGTGGTCCAGTGATTTAGTGGTCCAGTGGTCCAGTGCGCAGGAAGGAGCCGGAGTGCGTGAAGGAGCTCAGAGCGCGCGCGCGGAGGAGGAATTACGCGCAGGAGAGAAGAGCAAGTGGAGCAGAGAAGAAAAATAAAGGAGAAGAAAGAAACGCATCGTCGCGGGGTTCTCTGTCCGAGAATGGAACTTTTCGTTTTAATCACACTTTTTAATCTGTTCTTTGATTAATTAATTAATTAATTCATTCATTCATTCATTCATTCATTCATTCATTCATTAATAATAATAATTTATTTTTTGGGGTAGCATCCTTGATCAGTGGGAAGAAAAACGCAGCAAGAAGACAGGAGGGACGGAAAGGGGGAATGGGAAAGAAGAGAGATCTTGCAGCCGAAGACAGCGCGAGAATTTCATTACAATTAGACTCGTGCCGATTGTAGGCTCAAGCTGACAAACCCGGATTAAATTAAAGCGACTCTGTGTCAGGATTGCTGCTGTTAGTGGAGTTTGGTTTCCACGACTGACCGAGCACAGACTTTGATGGAAAGAAGATAGAGCTAACAATTAAGAAATACTTGACTAGTGTGTAAAGTGTGCCTTTACAGAATATTTAGAGGGATTTCATCTGAAAGCGGATAATCCAGATTGACATTCCTAATAAACGCTGCGGGTTGGCTTGTTGTGCCTTTGGGTTGGGTGTCCAGATCCATGCGGACACTGCACCTTCACGCACTGACGGATTCCCCTTCTGAGCTGTAGGCTTTGTTCCTAAAGCCTTCCTCCTACTGTGTGTGTGGGTTGCTTTTTGTGCCGGTGGAGGATCTCCTTTATCCATGATGGGGGAACGCAGAGCGAGTTCTGGGCTTGAAATGGCGAGTCCGATCTGTGCACACGCGCTGGGATTTCTCCTCATAATCTTGGTGGATTTACTCGGAATCACGGCGACGAACATGGAGCCAATCTACTGGAACTCCATGAACAAAAGGTAAGAGCCCAAACTAAAGGCAGCACCCTGCGCTGGGAAGATCTCGACTCTAGAGCCTGGACTGTGGAGCGCGTCTCCGGCGCACGGATAGACAGGATGGACAGACTGGGTTAGAGAGACAGGTCCTCCTAGTGTCTGAGCAGAAACACTGGAGGACTGCTGAGTATCAGTGCACACTCATAAATGCCACATTTCATCCACTGTGGACGGCTGGGTCGTTTTACGACACGTTTATGGATGCGTAGGCTTTTATAGCTGCTCTCATTTAGATCCTGTCGCTTTGCATTTCAATTGTATGGAGAACTGTGCACAGGGGTAGCCCTGGCCCACAGAAATCCTAATAAGCTGTTGAAATATATATATATATATATTAAAAAAAACCCCTCCAAAACAATTTAATATTTTTAGTGCATGAAAATGAACGTGACCTGTCCATCTCTCTCTCTCTCTCTCTCTCTCTCTCTCTCTCTCTCTCTCTCTCTGTGCTATATATATTTACATTAATTAAATAATTTCTTTTCATTAATTGGTCGGTTAGTTACCAAATCTGTTCGGCCTAGGCCTCTAGTGCGCACCTCGTAAGGTTGCTTTAGCCTATATTTCATGAAATGCAGCCGTATTTTATGTCTAAAATTATGTATGCATAAAATGCATGCACATTTGCCCATGAGGTGGGAGAAAAAAACAAAAACAAAAACTATTTCTGTGTGCAAGAAGAAGAAAAGATTTCATCCCCAGTCATCACTTTCCTCTAGGCCTATTACCAAAGCAGGAAGGCTAAGGTCCAGCTAGTGTCGTGATTTCATTACTTTTGGCTATCTGAGACTTTGACCAGGATTTACAGATGGTTTTGAATCAAAGAGGTAAACACAGGCTAGGCACGTCGAACCCCGCACACTAGCTATAGGCCTTGATGGGTTCATGTGTGGTCAATAAATAACAGATAGCACAGTTATACGGTGTGGCAATTCATACACTGGAACAGTGACCTAACTGGAGGTTTATGGAGGGACAGACCATAATGGGTAGCAACCCCCTACACACACGCGCACACACACACACACACACACACACCCTTTTGTCATTATCCGCTTGTTTAAGTGGACACCCGGTGTCGTGGGACTACTTCGAACTCGGTATGTGGGTTATGAGGGGCTATTAGCCGTGCCACAGCGCTCCTGAAAGACGAGTCAGGGTTTTAATGGGAGAAAGAGAATGTGTGTGTGTGTGTGTGTGTGTGTGTGTGTGTGTGTCTGTTTCACTTGTTTGATTTCACAATTTCACTTGTCCAAACCACTCTCTTCTCTTCTCTCCTCTGCTCTCCTTTATCAACTCTTTCTGAATCTGCAGCCACTAGCTCTTCACTCCATCATCAGGAACACACACACACACACACACACACACACACACACACTTGTGGGGTGTGAGTCACTGAACACTGCACAGGCCCGGGCAGGCCACTTAGATTAAAAGTAACCATATGCAGGTCATTCTGGCCTGTAATTAATATGACCTTAATGTGACTAAAAGCAAGCATATGGAGGTCACTCTGGGCTTTGTGGCATGCTTAATTACGAGCACGACACCCGCTTACCATCTTCATCTGATTAAATATCCTCCTTATCAGAATTTGTTCCTCTTCTTTCCTCGAGCTCTCGTCATTGTGGTTTTTCTTGTGATGCTCCTGCCGTTGCAAGTGCTCAGTTAAACCCACATGTAGCATGTAGCGGTTAATGATCCCACTCATCCAGTAGGGAGAGAGGGATGAGAGGACCAGAGAAGAGGGAGCGCAGCAAGGGGCATCCTTCCATGTGCAGAAATCGATATCGTTTAACCCACGGATGTCAGTATGAGTTAGGCTTAAGAAAACGCAAGTGCAGCACGGTGATCACCTTGAGGACGACTGCCGAGGGCGAAAAAAAAAATCCATACGGGCCAAATGTGTCAATTGTAGACACTGAAATTGAATAAAGCGTCACAGTTGATATTGGACGACGTAGCTTTGGGCTGCGTTGTGGAGGTGTCTGACAATCTAAGCAGACTAATCATGTAGGTCTTGTGTTCGCTCTAATGGGAGATCAGTGACTCAAGTATTAAAGTGCCTGGACGCTGGCTTTGGATTCTGGCCTGCTCACCTCTATTGTCCACTTTATTCAGCATCAGGAGTGACCACCTGGAGTCCTCGAAGGGTTTTGTATTGCTGACTCTTTTTTTTTTTTTGACCGTGTATTTGAAGAAGAACTGTAACAATTCTCATCTCACCATTTTATGTATATTTATTTAGTAGGCAGACTGTGAGATTGACTTATGAATAATAAACGATGGGCATTATCTGGAATAAAGGTTCTTCAAGGGTTCCTTAATGATCCGTTGAATAATTAAGGATTGTAGCTTCCTGAAAGGGTTGTATTTGGAATTTTCTGATAGGGAAACACTCAGCTGTAGGGTTCTACTTATGAAAGTAGAAATTTTTAGTGTTTGCCCAGAGGGACAACTGAAGAACGCTTAATGGTGTATAAGGAAGAACCTGATCAGTACAAAAATCAGGACAATCCCGAAGTTCTTACGACAATATTTCGACACAACGGCACATTAGTATAGCTTTTATGTGAAGTTCCTGGGGTATATTTTTTCTACAGTTCTTAAAATATTTATGGTGCTCACAGGTAATGGTGGTCAAATCTGGCTTCACACCTACTACAGTACATTGGACTCTTTACAACAAACTCATTAGAAGACCATACTCCTGTTTTATTTTTTATTTATTTTTAAATTCAGCGTTAAAATATTGAACAATAGTGTGTCTCGGAACTCTCAGATAAGCTGTTGTGTATTTTGTTAAAACGCTTTCAGGGGTTGCATGCGTGTCACCATCCTGTTACTGCTGGTGGTGACTTGTATTACAACTATTTTCCCTCAAACACATTAACATTTAATCCCCTCCAGATTCTCAACAATTATTTCATAGGCAGCTAATTAGAGCTGGATAAAAGGCTGGAGGTCGTGGCTAAATGTATGAACAAGAGGTTAAACAGAGAGGATAAGAGAAAGAGAGAGAGAGATGGAAGTTTTGGAGAATGACTTGGAATCATGGAGAAATGAAGTCACAAGGTCAGATTTATAATCCAGAGAGCAGTCGTGTTTGTTTGTGCCAGAATGAGATCGTCATCTGTACAACATAAAAGCACAAACTAGCATGTTTTATAATCATACAAACATTTAATGAGCCCATAACAGGCTACGTGGGTCAATTAAAATGTTTAAAAATCATATTTGGGAAAGAGAATGGCAATAAAAATAATGTCAGGGTGGATGAATTAATTACTGGAAGGACATTTTATGGGGCTTGTGTATAGCTTTGAGTTTGTGCAGCACCATTAATTTGCGTAACTGAATTGTATTGGAGTTGATCTATTGTGGCTTGAGGACTGAGGCCGATTTCTATTAAAGCGCTATGGTCAAGGCAAATTAGGTTTTTATTCGGTGAAAGAATAGAGCGCAACAGTGTGTCGCATTGTCTAAATCTTGAGGGAGAAAAGCTGTGTGTGTGTGTGTGTGTGTGTTGCTATGTGGATAAATTAGTCTTAGGATGGGTGTACTTGTGTATGGAATATAGTGATGTTTCAGCTTTTCTATTGTTTAGTGCCTGTCTGAGGCCCTTGCAATGCGTAGTCGTGTGTGTGTGTGTGTGTGTGTTTGGAGGCTTTACGAGACAGGAGCTGTGAAAATGGCTCTCAGCTGATGTAGCAGAATAACTTCTTTGTGCCTGCCGTCCAGTCACGCACTCACACACACACACACACACGACTGTGTAGAAATCCGTGAAGAAAACTAGGAGTGTGTTTATGAGGGTTTTTTCCACACTTGTATCGCAACACACGCAGATAGATATACACAGATCATGAGATCTCAAGCGATTGTGGGAGATGAGACGCGGTATCTATTATAAGTGCTCCCACACACACTGATGCAAAACGGTAAACACTCTGCCACTTGTGTTGCGCTGGGCAGAGTTGTGGATGTGAGAACACCCGGGAGGCATGGCCTTGTGTACCTTCGCTACATGCTGCTCGAGAACGTGTGTGTGGTCCCTCCGATTGTCTCTCATCAGCTTGCTGTTTGTCTCTGCGTGAGTGCGTGCCTAGCAGCCGCTAGCCATCGACCCCCAGACAGCCGGCCTTGTCACCCCAAACCATAACAATCAAACTCGGATGAGCAGAGGATCGGAATTCCGTGGTCATCCTGTTTTTCGCCCCACTCTTTTTTTTTTTTTTTGCACTCACGTCGCAGTGCAGCAATAACGTTCACTCATAAAGGGGACCAGAGCCTCTGAACCACCTGCTATAGATGTTATTGCAGGCTCTCTCTTTCTCTCATAGATAATCCTGGTCTTTGAGGTCACATAACTGTTCAGCAGGACGCCCTTGCACTGCCCTGTACGAAACTGTGTGTGTGTGTGTGTGTGTGTGTGTGTGTGATTTCTGTTTCTTTCATTAGGTTTGTTCACACAGACCGCTCCGCTAATCAGGATCATCCTCTTTGCCGACGTCCGGGCCAAACGCAAACCCTCGCACTCTCTCTCTCTAACACACACACACACACACACACACACACACACCCATGAACACCCTGAGTGCACTTGTGGAAACAAGGGTGAAGAGACAGCTACTTTTTCCATTCTTCGTTCCTCAGTCGTTTTTCCTCTCTTGCTACGTGTGTCCCTTTTTTCTTCCCCCCCCTCTTATCTTTCTCTTGCTTCTCCCTCTCTCCTCTGCACAGTAGCTCATCAGCTCCAAGCTGAGTGGACAGTTTCAGTCGATTAGCTAGAGGCTAACTTCTCCCCACTCCAGTACACACCGGCCATATTATTATAGATTAACATGGTTCACCTCGGCCTTCCTTTATTGACTCGTCACTCCCACCACTTCTCTCTTCGCCTCCATCTGTCTCTCACCTCTCCGAGGCACTGTACTGGAGTACGTTTCGAGCAGTTGATCAGGAAGGGAATTTTCAGACATGGGGAAGTCGTGCCTGTCTGTAGAGCAGGGGATAAACGGTTTCGACGGACTCTCGTGTTAAAGTGATGGGTGTGGTGGAGTAGGCCTGCGGCTGTAAAAGTGTTCAGACTCAAAGCCCTTATTGACTGATCTCTTCACTGTTTGGCTGGCTGATTCTTAAGCGCCATTATCAGGCTTCTGCTTGCATGACTGACTCCTGAGACCTGTAGATTAGAGCGAGTCACTTTATTGGGCAATTGGATTGCTATTTTGAACCTTGGCACATCCCAGCTCAATACTTCAAAGACACAGAGAGACAGACAGGTATATGAAAGGAATTTAGGGTCACAACGTTTGCCAATTTCAAGCCTTTTTCCATGCCTGAAGGTACTCGCCGGTTTAGTACTGGTCGCAAAGGTCTTCGGTATCTGCTCAAGAATGGTGCTTACAGGAATTAAAGATCAAGGATGGGGTTAGAAGCATTGTTATGGTAAATGGTCTGGACTTGTATACAGTGCCTTGCGAAAGTATACAGTGTATACAGTGCCTTGCGAAAGTATACAGCCCCCTTGAACTGTTCGACCTTTTGCCACATTTCAGGCCTCAAACATAAAGATATAAAACGGTAATTTTTTTGTGAAGAATCAACAACAGGTGGGACACAATCATAAAGTGGAACGAAATTTATTGGATATTTCAAACTTTTTCAACAAATAAAAAACTGAAAAATTGGGCGAGCAAAATTATTCAGCCCCCTTAAGTTAATACTTTGTAGCGCCACCTTTTGATCAGATTTGCACATTGAGAGACTGAAATTTTTGCCCATTCCTCCTTGCAAAACAGCTCTCAGGTCGTTTGCAGACTCCATCAGGTTTTCTTCCAGAATGGTCCTGTATTTGGCTCCATCCATCTTCCCATCAATTTTAACCATCTTCCCTGTCCCTGCTGAAGAAAAGCAGGCCCAAACCATGATGCTGCCACCACGATGTTTGACAGTGGGGATGGTGTGTTCAGGGGGATGAGCTG
>JAFFST010048314.1:146474-164688 GCA_022414735.1 Noturus placidus | reverse complement strand
GATAGAGTTTGCTGCACTGAAAGTAAAGGGGCTGAATAATTTTGCACACCCATTTTTTCAGTTTTTTATTTGTTGAAAAAGTTTGAAATATCCAATAAATTTGGTTCCGCTTCAGGATTGTGTCCCACCTGTTGTTGATTCTTCACAAAAAATTACAGTTTTATATCTCTATGTTTGAGGCCTGAAATGTGGCAAAAGTTCGAACAGTTCAAGGGGGCCGAATACTTTCGCAAGGCACTGTAGCGCTTTTATCCAAAGAGTTTTACACTATGCCTTATTCACCCATTAACACACACACTCACACACACACTCACACACACACACACACACACACACTCACACTCACACACCAGTGGTAGCAGAGGTGCCATGCAAGGCGCTAACTTGCCATCGGGAGCAACTTGGGGTTCAGTGTCTTGCCGAAGGACCCTTCGTCATGTGGGCCGGGAATCGAACCGCCAACCCTACGATTAGTGGACAACCCACTCTACCACCCGACCCACAGCCGCCACACTGAACACATTGTTCAGTGCTGATTGGTAATGTCTATGGGTAAATAAAAAATAAACACAAGCAAAAATCTAAACACAGAATAGTCTGTTTGTGGAATTTGATTCTTTACCTTGCACAAATGTTACGATTCTTAATGTTCATTTCCCATCAAGTGTAACAGAACCCGTTTAGCATGACTTCAGTGGTTTATAGTACGTGTATGACATACAGTCCAAAATAAGCAGTAAGGAGTTAAGCGTTTCAAGGGGAGGACAAAATAGTGACATTGGTACTCCTCCACCTGGAGGCTCACTCCACTCAGGTGCGACTTGTGCTAATTGCATGTGCTCTGCAGCATGATATCTCTTCTGTATCACGTTCAATTTGAAGGGCCTGCTGATAAGAGTCATTAGTGGGGCAGACAGTAGTGTGCATGAGAAAGAAAGAGAGAGGGAGAGAGAGAGCTATCTTCCCTCCACTGGGATCGGAGTGAATATCCTGATCATAAAGATCCATATCAAGCTGCGCTTATCTCCAGCTCACTGTTGTAATGACCCAGGTGTGGGAATCCTGATTTTTAAGGCTGTGCAGTACTCCAGTCCCCCAGCTGCTGCCTCCTTGGGGCAGGTTTGTGCGTCTATTTGTGCTGAGCTCAGCTTTTGTGTGTGTGTGTGTAAAGTAAGGAGCCAGACCAGATTTATTTGCATCTCCCTGCTCTCTTACAACAAGAAAGCCATAACCCTGCTCATTACAGACAAAAGGAAAATCGCTTAGCAGAGGAATGAGGGATACCAGCGTGTCTATTCAAAACACACAGACATTTACGCAGAGCTCTTCCTGTACAGACCTCAGAGGCGTCTGGTGTCGTTGTTACGGTGATAAAGAGTCTCCTGAGTCTGACAAGAACATGATACTAGGTATTGTTAATGTTGGTGCTAAAAATACTTTGACAGGGAGTTTGTGCTTGGTGTGGATGTCTGTGTGCGTTGCCAAAACACAGCGCCAAATCTGGTCTTTGTAACATCTGAGTAAATCAAGTGGGACCAATGAACTGTGTGTCTCAGTGAGAGAGAGGCAGCTCCTAATTGTCAGTTAGGGGGGCCCGGGATTTGACGTGACCCACTTGCAGAGCATGAGAGATGGTCAGTGGATCATGACCCCGTAGACTTCCTGCTTGGCTTCTTACAGAGAACAGACTGAAATGCTCACAATACTGCTGACAAGGCGAGGGCCCAGTTCCTGTCCAAATCGAGAACACTAACACTCACTCACTCTTTAGTGTATCCATCACGCGTGGCAGCTCAAATCCGATCTCTGATGGCCCGGACGTCTCCATTTTTGTCATCGATTGTTTTTCCTGTATAAAGTGTAATTCAAGTCTGTCAAGTGCTATTAAAAGGGTATTACTGGGAAGTGGCCTAGGGTGCCTAAGTAGTTCTAAGAAGCCAGCTCTTAGATGTGTTGATTATAGGTACAGTCAGTGATTCTTACATCAGAACACGTTTATTTTTTTTTGGGGGGGGTTATATCTTCTGAGAGAAAAAAAACTCACTCACTCAACCACCTTTCAACCAATCAGGAAAGGAAGGCGTCTCTAGTCACCTGTCAATTCTGAAAGCTCCACCTCTTCCACTTGCACTCCAGTGTTAGTGTTCTGGGGCGTGGTACTGTGGGCCCCCCTGACAGGAGGGCCTGTATTTATTCAAATGATAAGTTTCCAAACAGCTAGCTTCAGCTACTTCTGCCAAAACCGTTGACTACTTTTAAGTGTCTAAGGAAAGGGAAGTAGTAAACGCGTGGCCTCTGGACCGGGATGAGGCCTAGTTTCGAGTCGGTTTCAGAACGCCCCCGTCGCTCACAGGGGCAGCTGCGAATCATTATTCTAATGCTTTTTTTGTCTAAGTTGGACTGCTTTTTGTAGAAATGAAAACTCTGTTGGACGGAGTGCTGCAGGCGAGAGCGGAGGAGCTCTGGCAGACGGGCTGCATTCGTGGTAAGGACTTGCAGCTTGAGTTTGGCCCACAGCCGTCGTCCTGCTTTAATATCACTTCAGGGTTTCTTTTCCTGATTCGTTAAATGCATCCCAGAAGCCTAGCGCTACGCATCAGAATGCACTCTGCTTCGAGTTTTGCTCTTTTTATTTTTTGCCGTTGTTCTTTTTCTTTTTCCTTTCTGTGAAACGCGTTACATGCACATGCACGGTCGTGAAAAAAACATGTTATAGCTCTGAGTGTTGGATAGAGTCCAATGTCAGGGGTTAAATTTCCTCAGAGGCTTACCCCTCATCTCTCTGTCTTTCTCTCTCTCTCTCTCTCTCTCTCTCTCTCTCTCTATTCATCAGTAGCGCAACACTAGTTTTATTTATTTATTTTTTTACCTTTGCCCCCTTTTCTCTCTTCCTTTCAGACAAAAGGGCCCTAGTTTGCAACTCACAGAAACATGTCTCGCACACACACACACACACACACACACACACACACACACACACACACACACGATTACAGTCTGCCTGAGTCAATCACAAAGCACGATTCCTTATCCTTATGTGAAACCCCCCTGCGAGTGTGTTTACTTCCGTCTCCTCCACCCCGTCTATTATGTTACAGAGTTGGCAGTGCTGTGCATTTGTGTGTCTTAAATTGCTGTCTGTGTTTCTTCACTTTCCTTTTTGTCTGCTCTTTCTGTGTGGTTTGACTGGTTAGTACGAGTCTCACCATCTCTTTCTCTCTCTCTCTTTCTCTCTTTCTCTCTTGCTCTCTCTCTCTCTCTCTCTCTCTCTCTCTCTCTCTCACACACACACACACACACTCTCCCCCTTTCCCTCTGAATAATTCTGATTTCAAAAGCTTCACTGAATAGGCCTGATTGCCTATCAACGTGGTGTCAGAGTAATTTAGCGGCGCTTGTGAAGGTCCGCGAGATTTCAACCAGCTTATGAGCTGTTCTCGTTCCTTCCCATCTAAACGACCAGAAAATCAATCATTCCTTCCTTACCTTTTTTTCCCTTTTCACCTCCTGTGCTTTTCTTTTCACCCTCCCTGTATCTCTCTCTCTCTCGCTCTCTCTCTCTCTTTCTCTCTTTCTCACTCTCTCTCTCTCTTTCTCTCTCTCTTTCTCACTCTCTCCATCTTTCTCTCTCGCTGTTGGAGGGCATCTGTAGAGCTCCAGCACCACGGGAGAGAAACCAGATGGAGTGGTTTTCTTTCTTTTCTCTGTCTCTTTCTCTCTCTCTCTTTCTCTCACTCGTGCATTTTCTTTTTCTTCTTTTTCCTCTCTTCTGAAAGAAAAAGGGGCCAAAAGAATGCCAGTTGGAGGGGGATTTGGGGGTGCAGGGTGGTGGTTGTGGTATGGGTGGGTGTAGGAGGAGGGGGGTGTATATTGGACACAAAGACACTGCAATGCCACAAACCCAGTCCTCGGTCCTCGGCTTCCTAATGCTCACGCCTGTTTGATGGATGTGTGTGGTTCTGATTGTGTGCGTTCGTGTGAGAATGTATTGATGTTTTTTCGGCTGCAGTAGCCTTGTTTGTTTCAGAGTTAGATAGATGGCGGGGCTTCGTGCTTGTTCACATCGTGTAATGACACCACATGTTTCTAGTTTCCCAAGCTCTGTACACCCTCAACGTGTGTTTGCTTTGAGGTTTTAATATTAAAGTGTGTGAGGCATGTGTATGTGATTTTGACTCACTATAGCATAGTATACTTGTACATAGTATACTTGTCTCCTATAAGCCCACATCATGAGATGCTCACATGTTAGTGTTTAAACATGTTAGTGTTGGCTCAGTGGTTTAAGGCTCTGGTTTACTGATCAGAAGGTCAGGCATTCAAGCCCTAGCATTGGGAGTCTAGGTATTGGGGGCCACGCTACCATTGTTGGGCCCTTGAGCGAGGTGCTTAACCCCCATGTCGCTCTGGATAAGGGCATCTACTAAATGCCATAAAATGTAAACATCCAGCACATACCACACACACACAGGCAGGCTAATGATGATGTTGAGGTTTTCACTAAACTACTTACATGTGCACACGCACCTCAAAATGAGAGCAACTCAATACCGTTTTATGTGTCAAACACATCAATCACAATCACTGCACATCTGAGGTTCCGTCTGTGCAAATGAACACGTTCTTCAGTTTCCACTAGTCATATCTCTGTCTTTCGCTCTCTCTCTGTCTCTCTCTCTCGCTCTCTCCCCACATGGCCATCTGTAAACAGAGTTAATACACTCAGATAGTCCACTTCATACCGCTCTGTGTTGAGAGGTCTTGCCAGCTCTCTGTCTATGTTAAGGTATTGAGTTTCATTTATGTTTGGAATAGAAACAGCCTACAGAAGGGACCGCAGTTTCTCTCTTTCTTTTATTCTCACTCTCACGCACACTCTTCTTATGACAGGAGTGCTGTTGACTTGCTTTCTGGGGGAAATATCAGATTATGAAGGAAAACACCGCTACCTTTTCCTCTGTGTTACTGCGGCTTGCTGCTCGCATTTTTACGTGGCACCGACTGAGATTAGAATGGAAAGATTGACCAGGTCTTGTCCTGCGTGTGTGTGTGTGTCTGTGTGCTTTAGCCAGACTTATCCTCTTTATACTAGCATATTGAGGAGGACATTTGCAAACCAAAAACCGTAAACAAAACAAAGAAACCTGTTTCTGAATGGGAGTGTGCGAAAGGCGTGAGGAAAACAACAGAAAATGGCCTGTTCCACTTGACCCTGTCTTATGGGGGTGTGAGCGATGGGTGGATTATCCCCTGGCACTGCTTACGTGTACCCCCTCCAACGGTGGCCCAGTGTGGCGCACTCTGCTGTCAATCACTCCACAAAGCTGCCTGGGATTAGGAGTCTCTGTTCCTCTGTGTAGAAAACTGCACCCCTCCCCTCATCACTCTCTGTTTTTTCCCCAGCTGTGCCTCCTCTATAAAGCTCAGAAGTTCTCCAGCTTTTCCTATTCCACAGGTTTTTCTGCCTTTCATCCCACCTTTGTCACTGAAACCTTGCTGTTTCACCTAGTGCTCTCTGTTCACTCAGGCCCTGCTGCTTCCGCAGGATTTTCTGTCCTCATTTTTATTCATTCGTAGTTTTCCTCTCACTCTCTTTTAGACTGTCACTCTTTCTTTTTTTCTGCTGTTTAATCTGTTTTCCTACTACTTCTAGGCTGTAATCTCTTTTGCGTTTTCATACAAGCGCAAAATCCTCTCTTCTTCCTCACTTTTTCCGGACCATGTGTCTCTCGGTGTAGCGTCAGCAAAATCACTGTCCCTGTCCTTGTCCTTGAGATGTCAAGCATGAGACTTAAACACGCACAAACACACACACACACACACACACACACACACACACACACACACACACACACACACATACTGTTGAATATTTGTACACACACACACACACATACTGTTGAGACAATGTCTATTGTAAAAAGCGCTATACAAATAAAATTGAATTGAATTGTAGAATATTTGTACACACACAAACACACACACTGTAGAATATTTGTACACACACACATACTGTAGAATATTTGTACACACACACACACACTGTAGAATATTTGTACACATACACACACATATATACTCTAGAATATTTTCACACACACACACACACACACACATATACATACTGTAGAATATTTGTACACACACACACACACAGACACACACATATATACTGCAGAATATTTGTGTACACACACACACACACACACATATACTGTAGAATATTTTCACACACACATATACTGTAGAATATTTTCACACACACACACAAACACATACACATATACATACTGTAGAATATTTGTACACACACACACACACACATATATACTGTAGAATATTTGTACACACACACACACACACACACACACACACACATTCTAGGGTTTTAAATTAATACATAATGAAATTCCGTATTTTGTTGTAAATATATAGACCACCCTTTCCCCTGTATCTCATCACGCTCCATCTTATTCCTCTTCTTTTTCTTCTCATTCCTCCTGAGTCCATCTCTTTCTCTCCTCACTCTGGGCTATTTTAAATTAGATCCTTTTGTTAATCATTATTGCAGTACTGACCTTTGAATTACTGATACCACAGCAGCCTACAATATGCAAATGAATGCTTTTAACGGTGCCGTTTGTAATGTTAAATTGTGTTCATACACCTGCAATAATCATGTCATTTCAACGCTTTCTGTAAAAAACTGCAATTCTCTGCGTTGGCGTGAATTGAACGTTGCCATTGTTTTCATTTCAGGCTAGAATAAAGCTGCTCAGCCCCGATATCATTTCCCCCTTAAAATCCAGATTGCAAAAGCATATCTCGTCGATCAGGAGGAGGAAGTCCTGTAACTGTAATTCACCTTACAGGCAGCAGAGGGATTATGAAAATTTCATCCTGATTATTTAATAAACCACAACATTGTGTCTTCGGACCGATCTTAGTGTGTTTGTAGAGTTTAGAGCAGTCTTTTCAATTTACCATGATGTCCTGACTAGTTTGGTTTAAATTACACCACATGTTTTCATTACAGTACTGAGCACTACAATCACAACGTGCTATTTTTGTCTTTGTCCTGTGTGTGAGAGAGAAAGAGAGATGGGGGTGAGTGGGGGTTAGATGACAAATGGGTTATCTATGATATGTAACCGCACCCCCCCCTCCCCCCCTTTTTTTTCAAATCTATTATCATGTACACTACATATTGGATTTGTTTCTTCGCTTCTCCCCCACACATGAGATTGATGTCCTGATTAAATACACATTCAGAACTGAGAGAGAGAGAGAAAATGAGACCGTGGGTTCATTATAATGACAAGTTATGAGACAACACGTTTCTCTTACGCTGTTCTGTCTCCTGGCTCTCTTTATTTATACATTTACACACACACATTACACTGTATGAATGAAGTCAGAGTCCTATTTGAATATGGCTTTATTATATACTATTTTGCACAGTATTTTATAACAAAGCCATATTTTTTTGAAATGACTGTTGTGTTGATAAATGCACGTCATTATGTTCCTATGTTCATATTACATTATGTTAAATTGAGCTAAATATGCTAATAGGTACAAATAATTGTGGGGAAATTTTGAGGTTCATGATTTACAATTGTACCTCCTCATGATTGTGTTTGTTTTAATGCCTTAGAAAGTAGAAGAGTTTTCACTTTGTACCGTTTATAATACACATGCATAATCGATTGCTAACATTCAGGATAACATTATCAATGAAACGTTATACGTACTTGAACTCTGAATACATTGTATTAATACACTCTCTTTCAGGTCGAATCGAAAAGCATTCACATGGAGATGGGTCTCTTTCCTCTGCTGTCGCTCCCACACACTCGCACTCATTCAGACATGCAAACCCATAGTCAGCTGTGAGAAATTTGATTAGCCCGCGCTGTTGTACTTTTCTCAGTCACACACGGCTCCGTCGGGAATTTTTAACCCTTCAGAATGGAACAGAGACAGGAGGAGAGATGGATGGAGATTCCTGGGTTATTAATTACATTTCATGCAGGGAGCGAGGGAGCCGAGCTCCATAAGGCCTGGCAAACTGCTGTTCTATAGTTCTGGTCTGCATAAAAGAGAGAGAGAAATAAAGAAGAAAGTAATAAAGAAAATAGCGACGAAAGAAGGGAAAGTAGGATGGAGAGATAATCCCGAATGCCAATAGTGTGTCATGCTGTCGTTTTATAGAGTCACGTCACGGCAAGCCATCGCTGTTTCTTTGTGTTAAGCCATTTTTCACTCTCTCTCTCTTGCTCCCTCTCTCTCGCTCCCTCTCTCTCGCTCCCTCTCTCCGCAGTAAGAATATCACACATTATTTCAGTGTTTGGGATTTTTTTATTATGCGACTGAGCCGCTAAGATGTGTTTATGACACATGTGTTAAGGCACTGGAATAATCATTTAGGCACTTTATTCTCATGCTTAAATTCACTGTGTGTGTGTGTGTGTGTGTGTGTGTGTGTGTGTGTGTGTGTGTAGTTGGACTGAGCTCCTATCATTGGCAATGTGTTGCTATGTCTGGCACTGTGAGGAGAGGAGAGTCCCACAGTGATGGGATTATGTAGAATTACACACACACACACACACACACACACACGAACACACAAACGCACACACACACACGCACAAGCAGGCTGCCACACGCAGTCTCTGTAATATGGTTCGAATAATTCAATTAAATAGCTGATTGTCCTACTTGTGATTTTATTTATTTATTTATTTATTAACTTCTTATGCCTTAATTTCGAGTTTTAAAAGGTCTCGCTTGATTTATTTTGACATTTCGGCACTTGACTGCTTATCAACTTGTCCACACTTTGATTAGAATTTGTGTTACATTTAGTTGATGTATCATTTCATTTGCTCATGTATGGGTATGTGTGCATGTGTTTGTGAAATTAGGCTTTCACTGTTGTGACTGAAAAGTGTATGTGCCATTTCCCAGACATCAGGCCTGTCTTTCTTACACACACACACACACACACACACACACACAGGCTCCCAGGTGGAAACCTTTTCATAAAGCTACCAATTACAGCCGCTTCATTCTCCACCTTCATATCTTTCTCATGTTCTCTCTCTCCCTCTCTCCCACTCTATTTAACAAGCAATCTTGTTAATGTCAGAGCCTCTCGAGCTCCCTCTCTCACACTTTCGTACCCCATTCTCTTTCCTCCCATATCTACTTGTCTCTCTCTCTCCCCCTGTGAGAAGATTGGGCCCTGTAGAGCAGTGGGAGGGGGTGAAATGTGGAAGCACTTGCTCTGAGAAACAACAAAAGGGTGAGCGAGAGAGAGAGACACTGAGAGAAAGACAGAAGGGGGAATGCGTTAATGGAAGGACGAGTGACGGAGATTACAGCTCTTGTTGCGAGGGGGACATAATTGTGCAGTGCATCTGTCAGAGCCAGCATGCCGTGGGGGCGGTATTTCACAGCGCACTTGTTCCTCTGTGGCAGAGGCACTTAAAGATACAGCCATACAGAGGCTATAAATATGTCTGTTCTCATGCCAGGCGTGTCAAGTGAATAATTTCCCTTCTCCGATTTAGACGTTTGCGTAAAATATTCCGCCGCTTGAAGTGCAGTTCGCAACGATCTCCGTGATCTACGATCAGTTTTCTCTGCCTAATCCCAGTTGTGACATTTATTAGAGAAACTGCAAAATGAGTCAGAAGTTAAATAATAATTTCCACCAAGACGGTGTGTAAGGTCAAAGAATCATTGCTGCCTGTCAAGGAATGGAGACATTATACAAATCACGGTTCCCCAAAAGTATATTGTGTATCTGTACAATGTTTGCGTTGCTTAATGGCTGGCCATATTTTTTAACTACTGCAAATAAAGCAGCATTTTAACTTCCAGCAGTGTGTGGTGAAGACCGACAGAGAACACAAACTTTTGTGGGACTTTTTGTGTGTGTGCAGTGAGGCGTTGTGATGGTGTGAGGGGAGGGGGGTGAGAGGGCGGACATACTGCGTTCTGTCTGAACTGATGTGTTAATTAACAGCCCCAAAGCGGAGATAATGAATAAGAAGTCTTGATTAATTGCAAGGGAGATGCGCTACTTTAAACACAGATGACGATGTGAAAGCGAAAGGTCACTCGCTTCCAAGTCTGTTTGCTCCACATTGTTTTGTGTTTTGTGTGTAGGTGGGTGGGTGTGTGTGTGTGTGTGTGTGTGTATGTTGCTGTGTTTGGACAGTGCTTCAGAGAAAGTGTCATTGCTGGCCATGTTCCAAGTTCCTATTTAGTTCTTGGTATTCACGTGTTTTTGTGTCACTACGGACTGTGTGTGTGTGTGTGTGTGTGTGTGTGTGTGTGTGTGTGTGTTTGAGCGTGTGTGCATGTGTATGTCTGATTCAGCTCCAGAAGGACATGTGATGTTTTTGTTGAATGAGGGCCCTCACACAGCCCTCCAGACTGGTATTCAAGGGATACTGCCAGGTTTGCCACCTCTCCCTCTCTGGCATCTATGCCTGTATGCCTGTATGCCTGTTGCCTGAGACACACACACACACACACACACACACACACACACACACAGTCATGCACACAAATACACACGAGGCTGAAGGATCCAATGAGCCGAGTGTAATGTGAAACCAACAGGCACCTGTGGCTCAACGCTACAGATTTCCTAGAGCTGATAGCAGAGCTACTGGAGCCGAGCTGGAGAACCATGTTTAGAGCACACCCCTTTACTATCACTCATTTCCCAAAAGAAAGATATTCAGCAGCTTATAAGAGGCTCCAGCAACACAATAAGGCTGCATTTATTGCATATAACAGTGTTGAAGTTCAATGTGTATGGTTTTTTTTTTTTTTTTTAAATAGTTACCTCCTCTTGGCTGGTGGCTCTGATTATATATTGGTGTTTGTGTCCATTTGGGTTGCTGCTAAATTCAGAATTATCCATTTAAATCAGTCAGATTTTCTCGTTACAGGTGTGCCCTATAGTAAAAAAATCAATCTTTTCACAATAGACATATTCACAACATATATGTTTTTTTTTTAAAATCTCATTTAATGTTTTATTATTTAATGTAAAAATGGGTGGAAAATGAAAGAATAGGTAAATGATAGAATCACATCAGTGTTTGTTATCTGGTCATATCGCCTAGCCTGTTTCACAGGACTTCAGTTTTTTTACGGCGTTATGTACGAACTCGGTTTATCTCGTAAAATCAGCTCAACGGCTTGAAACTGTGACAACCGATATGCAAATGATTAGAGGATGATGTAGTAACAGGAATCTTTTAGCCGTGGAAGGTATGCTAGCTAGTTAGCTAGCTAACTTCCCTAATGTTAGTGGCATTAGAATATTTGGACAGGTTTGTCAAATGATAAATATGACAACACAAACAGTGAGTGAACACAGAAATCCTGCTCACAGCTACCTGTAAAAAAATAAAATAAAATAAAATAAAATAAAATTGAGCTAATTTCTTGTTTGCTAACTAGGCAGCTAGCTTTAGGGATCACAAGAAGCATTGTTTATTATTATTATTATTATCCATCCATCCATCCATCCATCTTCAACTCCTTTTATTATTATTATTATTATTATTATTATTATTATTATTATTATTTTTATTATTATTTTCTGGGCTATTAAACCATACAGAGTGTGATTGTACTTAGATTTAAGGATTAAAGTTACTTTTACTTCATGCATATTTCATCTCATGATATTCAGATGATATTATAGCATAACAGTGTAAATTGCTCTCTCTCTCTCTTTCCCTCGCTCGGTTCGGATCAGTAAGGTATTGTAGGGTATTGAGATGTGCTGATGGAGGATAAATGCCTACTGTCAGCCGAAAGAGATGAGGTTCTGAGGAAAATGCGTTTATTTCAAACCTCCCTTTTGCTTCTCGTCTTTTTTCTCCTTTTTAAAAGGATGACAAAAGGCATTTTCCATGCTCTCTCGCTCCTCTCTGTCGCCTCTGACCCCTCACCTCTCATCACCTTTTTTTTGCTTATCATTCTTCATCACGTTTCTCCTCACCACTCTCACGTCCGACCTCTCACTCCATCTCATGTCCTTTCATACTTTCTCCCTCTGTGTGTATTCACCTGCCAGTCTCCTCTGTTGGGGGTCACACTAATTATTCTTCTTTCTCCCCCCTTCTTTCCCTCACACTCTTTTCTACTCTCCCTCGTTCCCTCTCTGCTACAGACACCTGGCTTAACTCTGCGGGGCATCTCTCTGTTCATCCATCTCTCCAACTTTCTTTCTTTTGCTCTCTTTTTTTCATCCCATCTACCCCTCCTGTTTGCTCTTTTATAGTCCTTTTTAAGCTGGAGAGCATTTATTCTGTCTTTCTTTTCTTTCCTGAAGAGCATTTTATACACACACACACACACACACATATATATATATTTCTTCCTTCCTTCTCACCTCATGCTAGCCGCTTCCCATCCAGCCCAAGTATCCATTTTGGCAAGTTTTAAGCTTGACGTTTTTCCCACATCTGTCACTTATTTCTACCTTTTCTTTATTCTGTCCTATATATATATATATATATAATATGTGTGTGTGTGTGTGTGTGTGTATATATGTGTGTGTGTGTGTGTGTGTGTGTGTTATTAATGTATGTGTGTGGGAGTACAGTACATTCTGGCATCCCCTCCTGAGACACTTGCGGTATCGCATACTGCCACCTTCTAAATAATTTGCCACGTCTCGGCTCTACCCCCTGCTGTGTTCCTTGTCTTTTCTTTCCTAATTTATTCCCTCATTTTATTTACCCTCAATCCCTCACTAATGCTAATGAGAGGAGTGAGCAGCTCTGATTGCGCCTGTGGTCCATCACTCCACTCCACTCGACTCCAAACCCCTCGAGTCATCTCTCGCCAGAGACCGATCCGTCAAACTCACAGCTGTCACTCATTGGGCAGACAGGAAGTGCTCCTGAGAGGGCCATTTCAAAGGCACTGATTCCATTGGCTTCAGAACTTTGAGAACGTTTGGAATCTGCAGAGAGCTTAGTGGCTTTAAACTCGTATAACTGTAGATTTTAGAGAAACTACAGAGAGTGTATTTCAGGGGAGTTAAATAAGGAATGCGCACTATATTCATAAATACAGACACTGGCAGCCTAGAGAGCAGGAATTGGCATGACGCCGTTCAATATCCTGACGGGGGTGAGAAGCAGAGGTGTTTCAGACCACAGTCTCTCTCTCTCTCTCTCTCTCTCTCTCTCTCTCATTTTTCCTTTCTCTGTGTGCGTGTCTGACTTTCTCTCTACTTGTCTGGCCTGCTTTAACAAACACCTCTCTCTCTCTCGCTTTGCTCTGTCTGTCTGTGGCTAGCTGTTGATTTTACCACAGGGCAACGTGACCCCACAGGCCTACTGGGACTGCAACCTGACCACAATAACCCCACCACAGTGAGAGAGAGAGAGAGAGAAAGAAGGGGGGGGTAGGTTAGGACGGAACGACAGGCCGAACAAGTGGGTTTAGAGAACAAAGAGAGAAACAGTGAGAGAGTAAAAGGCCTGAAATCACTTTCAGATGCGTGTACAGCTCAGCTTAGTTGATTTGTGAAGGCGTTTGGTGGAGCTGTGGACGCAAGGCCTCGGGGTTTGGAATAACTGCCTGTCGTCACCCCGGGAGACTTTTAGCTCAGAAACATATATACACACGCTACAGTGCTCAATGGTTCTCCTCTGGACCTACTCTGCTTCCTGATCTCTGCACAGAGATAGCACAGAACAAGAGCCTGACCTCTTATCATTTTGTGCTTACGCTGTAATGGTTTATTACTGTTGCTTTATACCGTGAAAGCACTATTTGCATGGCTTCACGCCAAACATGATTATATTTTTAGTCCTAGTGTTCATTAACCTGTTGGGTCGGAGATTCGTAAGCTGTTTCTTCAGTTGCCACACAACGCTGTCAGTGTGAAAAATACCAGACATCCACTTATGACATCAGTGCATACTTATTTTATGGAAATAATCTGTTCAAGCTTTCCAAGTTTTCTGCACATTTTTTTGTATCATCAAAGACAAATTTTTATCATCATTGTTTACTTATCAGAACCACAGTTTTTATTACTGAACTTCAGAATTCAACCCAGGTACCCTGTATTAAAGTAGATATTAGAAGCAATTTTAGACTTTCTTTGTTTTATTCACATGCAGTTACACTGTTAGTCAAAAGCTTTTGCCCCCTATGGACTGCTAAACAAAGAATAGATATAAATCAATTAAAAAATGTTAGAAATTGCTAGTTAATCCAAATATAATCTAATCAGGAAGAAAAAAAATTCTAATTAGACAATGAGTGACAATAATAGTGACTAAACTGTAATAGAAGATAAGGAGCTCAACGTGTTCAAAAGCTTCTGACTGGCAATGTATATTTAAATTGACATAATTGAAATTTTTTCATTAGTGAGTTTAAACCCATTCAGTTCAACTGACCAGTCAGTAAGGCTTATAATTTTAATGACTAAATTATAAGTTGAACACTCTTTAACACCTTGATAGTGGCTGATTGTGATTGACATTTAGATTGATAATATAATCACAGACCCCCCCCTGGGAGCGCAGTTTAGGTAGCTGAATGGCCTCTGGGTTTAATAGAAAAGCAATAAAACTGCATCCGGCCTGTAGCTGTGTAATTGTGTTCAGTGTTTATGTAAGTCATTAGAAATTGTCTAGTAGGAGAAAGTAAAGGGACTCTGTGTTCAGCACCATAACTGATAACGTTTCCTTCGTGTGAGTGATAAAACGCCTATGAGATTATATCACTCACTTTAAGATACTATTCCTATTCAGTGCATCCCAGACCGACAGCTAAAGGTTTTAAGTTTGTGTGTGTGTGTGTGTGTGTGTGTGTGTGTGTGTGTGTGTCAGTAATTCGTCTGGGCCCCAAAGCCATCTGGAGCACCTCTATATGGGTGTTTATGGGTCTGGCGGATGTTCTCAGCTCCCTCAGAGCAGAAGGTCCTCAGTAAGACTGTGAGGTGAAGCTTATGGATGTCAGGGTGATGCTTGGTCTTTGGAGTGGATCCGTGCCGACTGACGCAGTATGCGGCCTCGAGCCCACCCCGGCCCTCTGTAACCTCTTCTACTCAGACTGTTAAGTTTGAGAGTGTGTTTAACCTGTTGCAAGTTCCCCTGAGATACTCACAAGCTTATATACACAAAACACACACACACACACACACACTGAAGCACACAGTATAATGCACACACACCAACTGACATGGGGGCTAACGGTCAAACACCAGCTGAGCTGTAAGAGGCACTTTAGCCTCTAAATGTACCATACTCCCCTTGAATCCACATGGAGCGAGACGGTGTGTGTATATGTGTGTATATGTGTCCACCGGGCCTCTCTCATTTTTCGTCTGATCCTCCAGCAGGCCTTACCTTTCCAATGTGGCTTTATGGCTCTAATTAACTGCAGTGCAAATCATTCACACACAGAGGCTGTAATTTTTAGGCCGACAGTGAGAATATATAGCCATGTTACTGACAGATCTCTCAGCTTGGAGAGAATAATATATAGGAAAAAAGAGCGAGTGGTTGCCAGACAAAGGAAATGAGAGTAAAAGAAAAAAAAAAAAGATTGATACTTATTTCATATTTTAGCCTGACTACAATGGCCAGAATGTAAGTTAATTAGGATAGCTTTCAGATTGGATTGGTGTTAAACTCTTCAATGTGCGTTGGGTCATGGACAAACGCTGAAGAAAAGGCCAGCTTGTCTGGTGTTGGTGTGTGTGTTCTGTGTCGCATGGTTACAGCGCGAGTGATCTGGAGGAGATGTGACACCGTCGCTGCAGCAATCTGGAGCGGGGGGCAGTGCGGCAGCATGGGCAAGGACACACTTACCTTCAGAGTCCCACCGCGCCTCTCTCTTTCTCTCTCTCTCTAACACACACACACTGAGCTTTTATCTCAACCCACCTTCCTTTTGCATATGCATACTTGTGCAACTCTTTAAAAATCTCATTTATTCAATTTTTGTTTGCTTTCTTTAGTCTGTCTTCAATCAGCCTCTTTTCGTTTTTTTTTTTAACTCACAGTTCCTTTCTGTCTCACACACTGATTTCTTATTCTCCCTCACTCTCCATCTCTCTCTCTCTCTCTCTCTCTCTCTCTCTCTCTCCATATGGAAACTATTACTCCTGCCGTTCTTCTCACCGCAAACATTCCAGCATCACTTCCAGCTTTCTTTGACTTTATTTCAACCTTGTATGCTTAGTTAGAGGCCTCTCTCTGTCACTCTCTCTTACACACACACACACACACACACGCACACACACACACTTTGAGTCAGTCTGACTCATTTTCTTCGTCATAATTATCAGAATTTATAAGTTTGTCCACTTAAATCGTGATAATTGTCCACATATGAAATGGACCATCGTGCAGACAAAATCCAGTTTACATCAGTTCCACATGTGAATATACAAACAAGTCACTCCCTCATGGCAATGATTACAAATTAAAATGAGGCCCAGACTCATTTTGCTAAATAATGCTAAATAATAACTCAAAAAATAATGCTACATGACATGATTGTACATAATCATTATGTTTATTTCATTGTGCAGTATGACGTTTCTGACCCAGTTGTGTGCGTCTGATCGAGAGAAAGAAATTTTTTGTTTTCCGTTTCTCAGGTCTCTCTTTTGGCTTGTGTGTCCATGTAAATCAGGTCAGTGTTTTTCAGCTCACTGGGCCTTTTAAACACTGCGCTGTACTAGAACCGAGCTTTTTCCATTAGCCTCTGGTCCAGTAACAACGTTTTTCAGTGCTTTTTATTGTCTACTTCGGAATTAATAGCTAACAGCAATGTTTGACACTGACTGGGTATGTGTATTTGGTATGTGGTATGAATAGCAAATACTGAAACACGGGAGGGAAAAAAAAGCACAAAGAATAGTCTAGTTCGTAGGCTGTGATCCTGGGATAGGATCCAGATTACTGCATGCATGAATGAGTCTGGTTCTCAAAACCACGTACCAGCTCTATGATTTTGTGGCACAAACAGAGCAGGACTTCACAGAGGATTTTAATAACATCCTTACTGTGTTATTAGTGTTAAATCATATTTTTTGTCAGATTAATTTCATCACTGTGTTGGTGTCGTTATTGTTGAAGTTTTAAAACCCTTTCTTAGCGTCACTTTTCATCAGTCATTATGTTGCTATCATAATGAGCTGGTTAACCAAACCAAAAGGACCGAGGTTAATCCAAGCATGTCTTCCATGTTAGATTTAACAATGATGTTATTAATGATGATGACTTCTCATAAGTTGGTGGAGAACAAACTATAACCGTTGCTTTCTCATTGGACCAGTTCTTGTTTTTGATATCCAGGAGATATGATTTACACTCTTAGTTTGTCTCAACAGGAGAGAGAAGAGAGAGGAGGAAAATGTAGACATAAAAAAGAACAAGAGTTAGAGATGGTAAAACCTACAGGTGATTATTGTCTAATTTTATTTCTGTGGTGAATTAGGAAAGACGTGAAGCTGTAACTTTCTGGTTGGGGTTGTGAAGCTCTATAGTGGTTGTGGCCTTCTCGTACAAACCTCAGCTTCCAGAAAATTTCAATATGATTTTTTTCTGGTTCACTTTCTGTATCTTCTGTTAAACAGCTATATCCACATTCCTTTTAAGGAGGCAGCTATCAGTTCACTAACTCTTCTGTATAGAGAAACTCTTTATTACTGCCTAATGTGAATATAGACACTGGCGCTTTTAAGCCCAGTAATACTAGGTCCTGATATTTCTGTAATTAGTTTGAACCTACTCATGCCTACCCCCTCTACACACACACACACACTTCCAGAGGTCCATCTCTATGCACCTGTGTGCTGGACTCACTTTTGGACCCTGTTCAAGTTGCCCGTGTGGAATCTTTGTAATGCAAGAGTGAAGAATGGGAGAAAGGTGAGATGGGGCGAGAGAGAAGGAGAGAGGGATGAAGGTGGTGGGGGCATTTGATGACGGAGAGTAGGAGAGAGAGAAGGTTGAGGGTCAGTAGAAGTGGGGGGGGGGGCACACTGAAACTAACACTTGCTTCTTTTCTCAGGCCGTCAGGGTCATGGAAGGGCGTCGGGAGAGTTTGACAAAATGATGTTTCTGCCCTCATAAAAGACCTGGGCACGCACACACACACTTTCTCTCTCTCTCTCTCTCTCTCTCTCTCTCTCTCTCTC